>JACXGI010005359.1:27938-47607 GCA_016801175.1 Esox masquinongy | reverse complement strand
TGCTCAGTCGTAGGCATGTGAAAAGAGTAGTGTTTTTAACCTGGATTTAAAAATGGATACGTTTGGGGCACGTCTAAGATCTTCTGGTAGTTTATTCCAGTTGTGTACAGCATAAGTGCTAAACGCAGCTTCTCCATGTTTAGTTTGGGCTCTGGGCTCTACTAGCTGACCAGTGTTCATGGATCTAAGAGCCCTGCTCCGTTTATATTCTTCAAACATATCAGAAATGTATTCGGGTCCTAAACCATTCAGAGATTTATAAACTAAAAGCACCACTTTGAATATTATTCTGTAACTGACTGGAAGCCAATGTAAAGATTTGAGAACCGGAGTGATGTGCTCTGTTCTCTTGGTCCTGGTTAACATTCTAGCAGCAGCAGCGATGGTCAGGCAGCTGTTGCAAATGGCCTTGACCTCGTAGGGACCATGCCATCTTGGCGCAAACGTGTTTTCTTTCACAAACACTCTCACCATGATCATGTCCCCTTCTGTGAATCTGGTTTCAACTTCTGGGTTGAGCAGGGCTTCGTTTGATTGGTCTGACTGCTGCTGTCTCCTGTGTAGCCTGTGCATACAGCACCTTGAGTCTGTCCTGAATCTGTGTCAACACAGTCTGTTGTGTTATGAACATTTAAGGTCCCAGGTCAGCTGGGTTCACCTCTGGGTCAATGGGAAGCCGCATCGTTCTTCCTGTCATCAGCTCGTATGGGCTGATACCTGTAGTTCTTGAGGGCGTGGCCCTGATCACTGTCAACACTGTGGGGAGAGCATCAACTGACCTTTGTGTTGCGCAATTTGTTTGGCAATTGATTCTTTCAGAAAGCGGTTTTGCCTTTCCACAAAACCTGCTGCCTGTGGTCTGTACGGCATGTGAAACCTCTGTTTGATGTTTAACATTTTGCACATATCCTTCATGACTTGCCCAGTGAAGTGGCCACCTCAGTCTGATTCACAGCGATTTGGCACTCCCCAGAAGAGAATGGTCTGGTTTGCCAGCACACGTACCGTGGTGTGGGCCGAGTTATTCTTTGTGGGGATGCATTCCACCCACTTGGAAAACTTACCTACACAGTACCTAAGTACCTATACAGTACCTATACCCCTCCCCCTCAGAGACCCATAACTCTTTCTGGAATTCTCTCAAATCCATGGGTGTGGCCTAAATGGCACTGACATGTGTGTCACCTGACAGTCTGCCCCCCAGGTCTCACCAGAGAGTGCCGCCTGCTTTGCCAGTTTGTCCACAACTCCATTGTGTTCCTCGTGCACTGAAGGGTTTTTTGTGATGTGAGCCTGCACCTTCACTACCGAGAGAACATTGTCACATTTGTTAATCTCGTTCCAAATCATTGAGATGATACCTTGGTGCCGAATCGCCTGTCCTGCTGCTGTGAGGAACTTGCGCAATTTCCATTGTGTAGTCATGCACCACCCCAAACGCATATCTGCTATCTGTATATACACATAACAGTTCAGGGTGAGTCCTGATGGCTTCTAGCAGCGCTATGAGTTCTGCCTCTTGTGCAGACATGGATGGAGATAACTTGATCAAATGTTCCTGACCTGTGTCACATACAGTTGAAGGAGGACACCACACTGTGCAGCCTGTGTGAAACTGACCATCCTCCCAGTAACGTGAACCATCTATGCATGCAGGCGTCTGGTCCAGAAGCTCTCGGTCTAGGACTGACCCCAAGGCTTCTGGTTCCGTTTCACAGGTGTGTGGATGGCCCTCTCCCCCACAAACCGGGTGAGGTAGGATTCTAACATTGACAGTGGTTATATCTCTAGCCTGTACATCTGCCAACCATCTAGCTAAACTTTGAGCAGACACTCCTTTGATTCTGCCTTGCAACAACATTTGAATCGGCGTATGCACTGTGTGTACAACCACAGGTTCTGTTGTTGGTAACATCCAATGCACACGTGTTGTGTACAGTGGTCAAATCACTGTTCGACTGGAGATTTCTTCCTGCTGTAGTAAGCTATAGGCCGTAGCTAACCTCCATACTCCTGGTCTAAGCCGCCATTAAGAGTGTTGTCCACTGTGTCAACCTGAACATGGAAACGCTTTGATGGGTCGGGGAGGCCAAAGGCCGGTGATGAACACAGCTTCCGCATCAAGTTGGTGAAAGCCTCCTCATGCTCAGGTTGCCAGTAGAGAACATCCGATGGTCTGGTCTTGCCCTTCATGAGAGAGTAAAGAGGAGATGTGATTTTAGCAAATTCTGAGATGAATTCCTGCAGAAAATTGGCAGTGCCTAAAACCTTTTGCAATGTATTCAGAGTGTGTGGGCATGGCATTTCTGTAATGCACTTACGTCTGTCCTCGGTCAAGGACTTGTGGTTCTCCATCAGAGTACAGCCTAGGTATTGGACCTCCTGACAAGTAATTGAAGCCTTTGCCCTGTTCATCTTGAAGCCTGCGTCACCCATTGTCTGCAACACCTTGTCTACGAGCTGCAGATGGTACTCATACGAGCCACCTGTTGCAATCAGTATGTCGTCCACATACTGCAAGACCTCACCTGTACCTGTTAGTGGCTTCAACACGTCAGCTACTACACAGCTAAAAATACATGGTGAGTTGTGCAAGCCCATTGGCAAGCGTCGCCACGTGAACTGGACATTCGAGACTGTGAAGGCCAGACCCCACTGGTCTGCCTCTCTGACTAGAATAGACCAAAAACCATTAGCAATATCCAACACAGAAAACCAACAAGCATTTATAGGAACCTGGCTAAGCAAAGTAGCTGAGTTAGCGACAATGGGTGTAACCTTGGGGAGCACTCTATTTAAATGCTGGTAATCCATTGTTGCTCTCCAGGTTCCATCTGGTTCTGGTACAGGATAGATAGGAGAATTAGAGACAGAATTGCAATGCCTGACTATCCCATATTTCACCAGTGTTTGGACTTTTCCCCACAAGTCAGCTTCTGCCTCTGGGTTGATTTTGTATTGTTTTTGAGGGGGGTGAGCGATTCCCTCAAGACAAACTTCTACGTCAACTTTACCACAGTCCGATTTGTCTTTTGCCCATAGTTTATCATGTTTGTCTATCAATTGCTGGACCGGACTTGGAGTAGAGATGCATATAACTGAAGCAGATGTAGTGGCTCCCCCCTGGCAGACACTGTGTCTCCCACAGTTATCTGTGACTCCAGACAGTGGATGAAAAAACCATGCTTCATTATTATGTCCATACCCAAGACAGTCCCCTCAGTGTTACGAGGTAAATACCAGAGTGGGTCCTCTATTACCACAGACCCCAAATCTAGTTTAGTCTTCTGAGTATGAGTAGCTGTCATTCTAGAATTACCGATACCTGTGATCGTCATTTTTTTCATTTGTCAAAGGTAACAGAAGATTTGCACAGGACACGGCTGCTCCTGTATCGATTAAGACATTTGTTCGCTGACCCCCCAAGCTAGCCTTAACCTTTATCCTGTTACCACTCAGAACCAATGTTCCTAGTGACGCAATGGGGGTCACGTACCCCTATTTTTCGCTATATTTTGCGATAAGATTCGTGAGGTCAGCTACAAAAGAGGCGTCATGTTGATAGCTACCACTTGTCATTTGGGCAAATTGTTTTTGCATGGCTTCCTGCGGATTTAGAGCAGATGGATTAATTAGCTGTTTTATTTTTCCAATCAGATAATTATCTGAAGATTCAGTCTTCATTTTGGGGTTCATTTTATCTGCTGTAGATTGAAGATCCCTTTTTTGAAACAATCTTTTATTACGTGTCCTGGCTTTTTGCAAAATGTGCATTGCGGTTTACTTTTGACTTGTAGTTTTTTTGCTGATCTTGACTTGGTTTCACCACCTTCAGTCAGCCACTGAGGCTGAACTGATGTTACGCGTTTACCCTCTTGTTTGGTGAATGTCAGTCGGTTTTCAATTGACAACCCACCAAACCTGTGAATCGAATGTGTTTGGAGGACCAGCACCATGGTTAAGTGCCTGTTGCACATGAGGACCTGCATTGTTTTTGAGCATTTGTAAAAGAATATTGTTATCCCGAGTAGGATTTTCTATCCCACTATACTCTTGAAAGTTTAACCATGTGGTCTCTGCAAATTCTTCAAATGGTTCTTTGCCCTGCATTAGATGCATTATTTTGTCCCATGCCGTAGATGTAGGTCCGCGCAGTGCTATTAGACTAATTTTTAGATGTACAAGAATTTCTCCATCAGTCTCCAAGTTCTTTAATGTTTCCATGATGTTACCATTTCACAATTCCTCTGTCACTTTTGGTAACAATACTTGCGGGATGGTAACAAGTACTACTTGCCACATATTGTTTAGTTCTGGAACGTATTTGCCTGCATCATTACTTTCTGCCAGTATGCCTCAAACGGTCCTTTTCTGGGCAAAATACCAATTACACTTTTGTGTGCATTGTACTCTTCGCAAGTTAAAGATCTACTAACCTGCATCTTATTGCCATCGTGATCCTGAATGGTTTTCAGAACTGCGATTTTTGTTGGTTTCTTTAGTTTATCATTGTTGCGAAGTTGATAGAAGTGTCTATTTTTCTCTCTACTGTGACGCGATGGGCCAACGTCACTACCCATTACATTACACTGGCTATACTCAAACCTGGCCATTTTTCCCCCTTCGGCAGGAAGTGTATTTGGATAACCCGTTTGGCTGCCTACTGCGCCAGCCTGCCCTTGATGAACTGCCGTATTACCCGTTAGAGCTATTACCTCATCATCTGAGTCTGACATGCTATCCCGATTCAAAATAGGCCCACCATCTAACACTGCTTGTTTGATTGCCGCAACAGGAATGCCTACCGTCTCACAATAGCCTTCTTTGGTCGATGCATACTTTTGACTATACGCCAACTGTGTTTTTAATGCCTTTAACTCATCAGCATAAGCCTGATATTGTTTTGCCCAGTTTTGCTTGTCATAGTCGAATCCATCCACATTAACTTTTAAGTGTTGTAACTCATCTTGCCGTAAGGACTGGATGATTTGCAACACATTGATTTGCACTTGGTCATCTTCCATTAACTGCAAATTCTTCCTAAACATTACATAACCTAGCGCCGACAGCATTTTACGGAATTGTCTAGAACTCCCTAATTTAACTTAATCCAAAAAGTACCAGTTGACTATGCTATCGGTGTCGCCAGCTAAATCCAAGCCCCGCCCTATAAGTCTTGCGAGCATATTGCTCACCTGTGTCTCCCATGCTTTTAAATAAGAAAACATATTGTGATTCTCCCTTCCTACACTGTCCTTGTTTGATTCAGACATCATAGTGGTCGTTCAATCCTTGAGAAATTAATAACTAAGCAACAAAACATATATTATACTATGTGTGCCTAAATGTGAATGCAAGCAAACATTTCCCTGAGCCAACTGAACAGTTTTTGTACTCACCAGGGTTGCAGAAGAACTGGCATGAGAATCCAAAACATCAGGAAACAAAAATGTCCGTCCAGCAGAATATTCCGAACCTGAAATGAAATCTGTGTCCAATGTCTTGCCACTCCCAGCATACAACATTGTTCTTTAGCCGGATCTCAACGTCGGTGTTCACCAAATTGTAGTTAGTGGGGAATAAGGTAAACCCCTTCAAATGCTACTCAGTGGACAGGTAGGAAGAATTAGTGCAAAAAAGACAATCTATGACCTACGTGATAATTTAATATCTAATAATCTGACTCCATATTTTTTGTAAACAATACGCAAACCTCAATGACCATGATATGCTGGAAGTTCTTAGAAAAGGTAGCTAATCTTTCGTCGCAAGCCAAACATTTAAAAGATTGTATGTTTCACGGCCTACATTATCCTCAATGCTCCTCATCAGTCAAGTACAGAAAACAAGGGACGGTGTAGCAACACGGGAACTCAGAGACGTTCAGTCTGGTCACTTCGATTTACATATATGTATGTCCCTATATCAGTTATCATAAGCGCCCTTAAGGTGTAGGTCATTTAACATGAACCATACAGTAAAATGGCATGTGTTCCTGTGTCTAACAGAAAGTTAATTATGCCCAACGACTCAGGGATGACTAGAATGTCATATGTTCCTGGGCCTAACCAAACTGCTTCGAGAATTCCAGGACTCAGGGACTCCAAGTCTGGTCGCTTGGACTTATGTGTGTGTAATTACCAGTAGCCCTATGAGCTTGAGTATGGAGATGATCTTCGTCCATTTTGATTGTCTTCTTTCTCTCCTTTCCCTGCCATGCCTGTTTGTCCTCTCTCAGCCATCTTGACTTTCCTTTGTTCCAACTTCGTCTGTACACATTCATGGCTTCCTCAGAATCCATCTTGTTAAGCCAAAAAACTTTCTTTTTCTTTCTGTCCATTTCGATTCCAGGCATTGTTGTTAATGATCCTTTTCGTTTTTGATGGTGTCCTATTTGTGCCATGATATTTAAACATGAACGCTATATGATATTTAAATCATACACATCAGAGGGTGCAGTCCTCCTTCTATCGCATTTGTACAACTGGACGGCATTATATTTTACTTGTACAAGTCAGTGTATTATTGCCGAAAACATAATATCGAATTATGATCTCACACAAATAACAATGTTCAGCTTTTGCACACTACTCAACTAGTGTGGACTCTGTCATTATCGCCCGAAGAGAGGTTCACCCACATAATAATTCTGCGTGGCCTAGACACTGGAGTTTCTAGGTCTTACTCGTACGAATAACATTGAAGCTTCTACACACCGGTCTACGCCCTACTCGTACACTAGAGTGAATATTCTGTACCCACAGAAAGGTTCCACACGATAACAATCGTGGCCTAGACAGGGGAATTAACTAGGGCTTCTTCGACCACCAAATGCTTTTGCAATCTTTACAACAGTCCGTTGTATGGCGTAACTTTACGACTCACAGTTCATCTGTATCCAAAACCAAGAATTCCTTCTGTTAGCTAGTTAGCAGCTAGCTCAGAAGTTCTGACAAAACAGTAGATCTTCAGTAGAATCGATAAGATTATCCATCCGGTCGCGGCAACATGCTGTTAGAAATCAGCCGTATAGTGGTTGAAATAATGATTGTGTACCCGGTCATCAAGGGAGAGAGTAATTCAATTATTTATTTCAGCATTTGATAGTCTATTGTTCATGATGTTACAGACTCTCATTTCGATCTTACAAACAAACTCATCTCATCTAACTCGATCTCAAAGAAACTTCTGGTCGTACCTCTACTTTATAGGCATTGCAGCCCAGAATACACATCACGGTACTTTAAGCCCATTGGCTAATTACTGTTGCGCTTTGACTGAACGTAACTTCCTGTGTACGGATAAACAGATATTCTTTTGTTATCTAAACATAACAAACATGCATTCATAAACGTCTACACCCTTCATAGCAGGAGTCACGGCAGCAGGGAACCATCTTTTTCATAAGCCTCATTACCCTTCCTCAGCTTTAGTTCCAGATCATAAAAGAAGTTGGGTATAAGAAATGGATCTGGCCAGTGCTTTGAATGACTGGTTGATGGAGAATCTTCTGTTTACCCAGTGGTTGTGTCTAAACTACAATTATCTAATGTGGATGCAGGAGAGTTGGGTGGTGCCTTTAGTATTACCTTCAGTCTTGGTCTATCAGTTGGCAGTACAGATATATTAGTTAAGTTGCACAAGTCATTGTCCAATTCAGGATCTTGAAACTGTATGTAGGTTGAACTTGCTCTCAAGTATAGTCTTTAACTCATCCACACTTTCTGGAAGACCTTCAATCTCAACTCTTCGGATGTCATCAGCCGCAATAGTTACGTGAAGCAACATGAGAGCTGGACAGAACACAATTCAAATTAGTATTATGCATTATTTTTCAGCTATATAAAATACATTAGTTTCTATAGTATAAAACAAGTTTTAGCCCTATATAGTTTAGACATTTAGAGTAAAGTAAAACAAAGTTTTACCTCAATGGAGTAAAAACATCTTTGGTGAGACCAGGAATCTTCCTTGCAACATGTAAGGGGTCAGTGGGCAGTAGTCATTCGGTTGTTTTGGTTCTGCAACTATAAGGTATATGGAAGGTTTCTTGGTCAGTTCATAGCATCATAAGTGCTCACAGAACGAAGCAGAAAAGGGTTCAATAATGAAGCATGTGTTATTGCCCACAAGCAGCACTTTAAGTATTTTTCCAAAATCTGGCAGTCCACTTGTGGTACCAATAGATATATAGTATAATGTGCCATGTAGAGAGACTTGTTGCAATTGACATAGGCTTGACATCCTTATATTTCAACTTGATAGCCTGTTTGACAGAGTTATCCAAAATGTCAGGAGAAACCACAGATACACTGCCAACCTCCACTGGTGGTTTGAAGAGGCTTGGCATGTCAATGAAGTAAGCTAACATGAGTTGATGCCTTCTGGCTAATGTTAGCAAAATGTTTTTAAAATTGTTCACGTCTCAAACAACTTTTTTATAAAGGCTATGCTTTGCTTCAAATCATATGGTCCAACAGTCTGTTAAAGATCCAAAACAACAGATTGGATAGGGATAGTGTTCTACAAAAAGGTGTTTGAGCCTCAGTCTGAAGTCAGGAAAGGCCTGCTTGAGCAACGGCCTGTGGGCTGAGATTTTACCCTCCAAATAGCAGAGTGATTCAGTCATGAAAAAAGATGACGCCAAGAGTTCTACAATGTCTTTTAGTTCAAGAAGTACACCCCATGTTATGTCATTCTCTGGGACAAGTTCACCAATCATTAAAGGCAGAAGTCTTAACAAAGTCCATTCTCGTGACCGTTGCCGCCATTTGATCCATTAACTCTAAAAGTTGGGGGTATTTTCTGAGGCTGATTTTTTTTTTAATCAGCAAATGAATATGGGAAGTTCTGAATAGCAGTGTTAAATTAATCTAAAGTGAAGTACTTTGATAGTAACTTTCCCAGACATGAACTAAGTTCCACTGCATCAATTCCCTCCAGAAGGTCATGCAAGAAGTCTGGTGGGAATCTGGTTGCTGTGTGAAAGAAACTCAACTTGTTCAAAACAGTCCATTTTAACACCATCTACACTTAGAACATTTCATTTTAAGTTCCAAAAGATTGGCTTCAAGGGACACTTTTGTTCTTGACTGTAAATAATCCACTTCTTACTTCAGTTGTTTGAGTATCTTCAGAACTTACCAAACAAAATGTATCTACATTGAAGGATTCCTGAAACCCATCAAAGGAAGGTGCTTCCAAGTTATCTGCACTAACAAAACCACTGTTGCTTTGATGCTCTAACTTCTGGATAAAGAGACCATGGTTTTCAAGTACCTGAATGTCTTTTAGAAGTGGTTCTAAAATGTTCTGATAGCTAAAACTCGGCTGGCTAAAACTCGGCTGGCTAAACCTCGGCTGGCTAAAACTCATACTTCCGTTTCGTCACTTCTGTTTCGTCATTTCATTTGCAGTCTTATGCAGAAACTTTGCAGATGACACCAGTAGGAAAATTATTAAACTTTAGATAATTTATAGATAAAGTCATCATTCAAATACATACACATTTTCTGTCTGTCGAAATTGCTAGCAAGTTAGTAGCATTGTTTGTTTTCAAGGTACAGGGTCAGGTCACTTGTAAAACTGGCCATTTTTTGTAGCTATACTGTAAACTGTGCCTATAGTACTGCAGCTACAAGTTATTTATAACGAAAGTTATGTAGGTAGTTACAGGTTTATTTTATCTTTAAGCAAAATTATTGCAGTAGTGATTTCACACTTAAAATAGTCGGACAGCATTGATTATCCCAAAAATACTCTGTACAGAATACTCTTAATCATGGGATTGTCACTAGGGAACTATTAATGGCATCTTTACATAATTGAGGCCTTACAGTTATTCTGAAAAAAATCAGGATGTTTGTGAATTAAACTGTCGATGGGTGAGGTGTTTTTTTAAAATATAAACATATTTAGAGTCTCCATGGACAACTCCGGTGTGCTCATAGTCTATAGACTCTAAATGAGTTACAGGTATTAACCAGTTTAGTATACACAAACATGATAGGTAGTGCATAACTTATTTTTACTAAATTTAATCCACATTATGTTCAGTTCACCACCTGGTAAATTGCAAATCCTTGAGGGATGCGGTGAGCACTCAGGAGTTTAGAAAGCTAGCCCACTTTGGCTGGCTGAAAGAGTAAGTATTTTCTAAACAGTTAGAAAAGTAATTAAACTTTCAGGTACCAAACAACACTTATCATATAATATATTGTCAAGTATTACTAAATGTTTTTGACATTATAATGTGATTTAGGAATAGAAAGTATATTCACTTATAAAACTTGTCTTCAGGGCGGCAGAGGTACAGCATTATAATATGTTAGATCACAGTTGATTGATATATAACAGTAATTGTTCTGTGTTTCACCTGTTTAAGTGTATTGTGCTGTGTTGGGTAGTATTGTAAATATAAGCATGCTCATTCTAATCCTCTGTTCTTGATTTAGGTGTGGTGAACCTCAACAAGATGCCCTGGGCTGTAAGGGAAGAAATGTGTGTCCCATTTGCAGAGTGCTTTTTAAAAAAACTGTGGATACTCCAGTAATGGGAAATGTAGGGTTCTCTGGGTATATTTTATGGACCCCTGATTTTCTGGACTGTGCCCAGAAAGTCAGTTTTAGGGCAGGAGAGTGGACTGTGTATTAGGCTTTTTTATCGTTTATTTATACAAGTTATTTCATTGATGTAAAATCTCTTGTTAATGCACATTAAAACATTTTTTAGAGTTAAGAGTATTAAGAGTTGATTTGTTGTTGAGCTTGAATGCTTGGGAAATTTTTTGTCTGATCATTTTGGCATATCTATGCAAATGATATAATGATTAGTTGGGATAGCCGTAACATAGGAAACTGTTTTATGTCTGAAGTGATTCTTTAGATTGTTAGTGGTTTGATAAATACTATTTAACTATGCTAATGTATTCTAAATCATATTGTTATAATTTAGATGTAGGCTTTACTTGTACTGTTTTTAATTGTATTATATGTAAGTTGGGCTGCACGAGTCAGATAAAATATTGAATAGCATTTTCTTAGACAAATATTGCAATTGCGGTTGATTTGATATTTTCAAACATGGGTGTAAACAGCGTAGATAATCTCACTTAAAAATATAGATCATAGCGTACATAGAATAATCACGCTATTGTGTATGGGACAATATATTGGTGCCACTCATTAGCTTGAAGCATATGTATTCGCTAGTAGTTGCAGTGTTAACTCAAACTAACACTGAAAGTCCATCAAGCATTTAAATAAAATTAGTCCAGGTATTGAAGTAATCTCCTTAAAACCTACATCACCTGCAAGAAAAACTATTACGGACAAACGATGCGTGCCCATTGCCTGGTGTGAAACGCAACTCATTCACATTTTTTAGTGCTGAAAATCTCGTAAATTGGAGATTTGTAAATTGCACGTCAGTATTGCAATTTCGATAATAATTCACTTAATCGTGCCGCTATATGTAAAAGGTAAAATGATTTTAACAAGCTAGTTTTAGCAAGAGGTAGATGTAAGGGAAATAATGAAATGGTAAACAACGGTGGAATTGTCGAAACGTTACTAAGGTTACTCAAGTGACAACAGTTTGAAATTGCAAGGAGTGGGTCAGGAAATGACAAAACGGAAGTGTCGAAACGGAAGTATGAGTTTTAGCCAGCCGAGTTTTAGCCAGCCGAGTCTGCGGGGCTGCAGCTGGATGCTATTGCATTTTTGTGCATAACACAGCGTCAACAATGTAGCTTGAGCTAGCTTTACTTAAGCCTGCCCCCCTCATCCCCCATCTGCTCCTCTTACTTCCCAATCTGTAATTTTGTACGGCTCTGGAGTTTTAAAGAAAAATGTTAATATGTTTGGTGGTTGCCTTTAAAGAGAGCTTTTTCTCTTTAAGGCTGCGCCATGCTCACCTGAGCTAAACTCAATCCCATATTTAGACACTACTCGCAGAGGCTCCCAAATGCAAATGATTCCAAATGAATGGATATTTTTGGCATTTAAAAAGGATGTTTGGCCTGGTGGGGGCTCTCGTTGGTCTGTACAATTACAAGGGAAACACGGCAATCTATCCATTGGTTACAACAATACACAAACAGTTACTTTGATAACACTAAATATAGACTTATGGGTTTGCTTATGGCCATTTAATTCCATGTAACCACCAAATAAATAACAATTTATTTGGGTAACTCAATAGGCCAGCAGCTTAATAAACCTACGACAAGACAACATTGTGCAACAAACTGGAGAGGAACGTTCTGCAAATTACCATGTGAGCATTAGCAAAAACTATAAGTGCAATTGCAAAGGTAACCGCATGGGATTCATATCGTCACGGGTTACATTATGGAGTTTTACATCAGCATACGGATTGTCCTAGGCAAATTTGCAGGAGACAAGAGCTTTATTGGAATCAACTTGCCAAACGAAGTTTGTTGGACAATTTGGATGTGACTGATTAGTTAACCACATTTAAACTGAACATTTCAAGTTGGCCCAATGTTTTTGTTATTTTTAATTTAAATAACTTAAGTACTTAAGTACAGGTTAATTAAAATATTTTCTTACAGTGTATTGCCACTCAAATAGGCTACCATCAATGAACAGAGCCTACATGTTGTAGAAGTTTTATCCATCTCGTTCACAATCCCCATTATAGTTTACAGGGAAACCAAAATGTTCCCTGACCTACACGATACTGGGCTGTCTTCTAGTTCTGGCTCGCCAATGTTTGCAATGTTGGTCCTTTGCATTTAGCTAACTGCTAATATATTCTCCCAACTCTGTTCTCGCTGGAGTGAAATAACTAATGAGTGGAGCTGCATACCGCAACGAGGCGAGAAAAACGTTCTTTTTTTTAAAGACAACTTTATTATTTGGATGTTTTTCCCATGTTAATTTATATGCCATTGGTTTATGCAACAATATTTTTTACAATATAATATATACATATTTTCCTAGCTATAATTTATTATGAATGTATTGTTTCGGTTCGCAGTGCATACCGAACTGTGCACTATGGACCCTGTACCGAACAGTTCGATACGAATATGCGTACAGTTTCACCCGTAGTGAAAACCCAATACATCTTTCCATCCAAAGACACCATGCCTACAGTAAAGCACAGTAGTGGCAGTATCCTGTTGTGGGCGTGTTTCTCTTCAGCAGGGACTGGAGCACTTGTAGGCATAGAAGGGTAAATGGACAGTGCAAAGTATTCTTCTTTTTGACAGATTCTTGAGGAGAGCCAGCAGCCCTCTGCCAAGAAGCTGAAAATCGGATGATTGACGTTTCAACACAACAATGCACAGCACACCACCAAAGGAACCGTACAGTGGCTGAAGAACAAGAAGATGAATGTCCTTAAGTGGCCTAGAAGGGAGCCCTGACCTAAACCCCATCGAGAATCTGTGGAATGACTTAGAGTGCAATCCATAAGCGGTCACCATAAAAATTTACTGAGTTTGAACAATTCTGTAAGGAAGAATAGGCAAGCAGTTGTGCAAAGACAGTTGTGCAAAGATAGTGGAGATGTATTCAAAGACACTCATGGCTGTAATTTAAGCAAAAGGTATTTCAACCAAGTATTAACTCAGGGGCGTGTTCACTTATCAAAATAGGGTATAGTACTGTTTGAATTTTAATTCATTTTTAGAGTTTTCTTCCATTCGATATTGGGTTACTCTGAGTAAATGAAGCCAGAAAAAGTAAGATTTTATGTGTTTTGATTTCAGGCTGTAAGGCAACAAATGGTGAACATTTTTAAAGGGGGTGGTAACTTTGTGTACCCACTGTATACTCTCAAATGTTGCTTTATATTTCTTTGCCAGAGTGGACTTCAACATATTTTTTATCTTCTTTCCAGCCTGCTACCAGCCTGCACCAGGGCTGCTACCAGGTTTAGAGTAATGACGAGTAATGAGTATCCCAGTACTAGCAGTCATGATGGAGATGGCAAACCTGGCACTAGTACTGGTCATGACAAGACAGCTATGGCTCCAATCACACCATCAGCAGTAGTGGTCATGATGGAGGCTGCCTTGCAAGAGGTGATGGGAATCCTGGCACCAGTGGTGATAAAGGAGGCTACCTTGCAAAAGGTGATGGGAACCCTGGCACCAGTGGTACCACAACTGATCATGGTGGTGACTACGCTTCATATTTGACACTCGTGGCTACTCTTCCACCTGACTCTTCAGATGATGAGGAATTAAACCAAGCCATAATTGCCAGTATGGAGAGTCAAATGTGAGTAGCACACACATAGTATGTGAGCTTGACAGGATAACTCTCGAGAATGATGTGATTTCATAATTGATATGAATCCTTTATCCCTTACATTATCACATCCATGTTTTGGATAAAATTGTTGCTTACAACCAAAAAATTTCACAAAATACAAGTTGTTGTAAATTATGTCACATCAATGTGTGTCTGATCATTAATTTTTGATTTTGTGTTTATAGTGCAGAGAATGTCCCGGTCCAAGAGATACTGCTGGAACTGTCAAGCAAAATTAGAACAAAACGGCAGTGCAAATTTAATATAAATCGCTCTGCTGTCTGGGAGGGAGCCATGCGGGGCTTCCAAAGGGTATCCTACGACCCCAACTTGATGATCTGTGTAAAATTCTCCGATGACATGGGGAGAAATGAAGAAGGAGTTGATTTAGGAGGACCAAGAAGGGAATTCTTAAGGCTGCTGATGGAGACTATTGCAAGGTCACCCATGTTTGAGGGAAAAGAAAACGGCAAGAACTTGGCTCTTGACAGTACTGGTAATGCCTGGCTTTTCTAAAAATTCATAATATGAGCCATTTTAATTGATAGTGATTCTGACATGCAACTTGTAGCTTTTGAACTGATCTACAGTTTATTTAATATTCTACTGGAAATCCCATGGTTTCATGTAGTAGCATGTCTTAATGTTTTTCCTCAAATAGTGACAGGGGCCTTCACTTGCCTCAACTGCAGAAAGTACCAGGATTTTATAAAGTGGGCTTGTTTTAGAGGCAGGGATTTAAGCATAATTGGGCATATTTTAGTACGAAGCATTGTTTTAATCTGCCCCTGTTTGCCCTGTTACAGTTACTGCATTATGTGGTAAATTCAAACTCAGCACTTTCTGTTTTCAATTAAAATCTCTACAGTTTCATGAAACATTTGCAGCAATGGGTTGTGGAAAATTTTGACTTGCAACGTTCCCATATGGCCCTTGAAATCTGGCTACTGTCATCTTGTGGAACATGTATGGTACTATACAATCCAGTTTTGCTAAGAAATGCATCCACAGTGACTGAATTTGGATAGTCACACTGAAAAGGAAAAGTCTGTATTTTTCACCCTGGACCAAGCAAAGTTATATTGCTGAATATATTAGATTGTTATTGGAAATGTACATCATCTTTGGCATGCATATTATATTGCAGCTCACTTCTCCACTCAGACCTAGCTTTTATTTGTTTGTGTCAACCATGGCCCCGGTCATCATTCGAGACCTGGCCTTTAATTGACAGCCAGTTTTTGTTTGCCAAAATGTGGTATTTATCAATATTGTTTTTCCTTTTATGCCATTGTTTTGCAGCTCTAAGACAGGACTGGTACTACATTGCTGGCAAAGCCATTGCAGTGAGCTTGGTACATGGCGGTCCACCACCAAACTTCCTCTCGCCAACAGTATATTGTCTTCTGGTCAATGGTTCAGCAAATCCAAAACTGGAAGACATAGCTGACACAGAACTCTTGGAAAAAGTCAAAAAGGTCAGTTGATAGCTTTTGAATGTTATACTGCATTAGAATTAGTTTACATTAAAAGGTTCTCTTGTTGTTTTCCATTTGGAAAAGGAGTATCAGCCTACTTTTTCCATATGTTGTAATTTGATTGCCACCACTATTCAACGAACAAGTGCCGAGAGCAAAGCATATTTTCCTTCTTATTTATCACATTGTAGCAATGTTTGGAAAAAAACCTGCAATGCCATGAACTCTTAGGGGACCTCTAGGCATTCTGTAGTCTGCAGACCACTAGTGTCTGGGTTCGTACTAATAAGTTGAAAGACTAATAAGAAACTTCCATAACAAGCCATCTTGCTGCTTCTTGTGATGCTAGGTATCTTGAGAAGTCAAATGCACCTTTGCTTGACTACTTGGCCAATGCAGGATGTCTGAGGCCTATGCGGTCGATAAGAGACAGGGATCTGCTGGTACAAGACATTGTCATGTTTCAGGTCATCCACAGTGTTCAAGGTCCATTTCAAAGGTATTCAGTGTTAGTTGTCAGTCAGATCAATCTCAAAAGGAGTAATAATTTTATCCATTGACCAACAAGGTGTAAGACTAGCTTAACAAAATCTATTATGTTTGTATAAAACCAAGGCACAATTTGACAGTGTACAATTGAATTATGGATTGTACAATTATTCCATCTTGTTTGTACAGATTCTGTGAAGGACTGAAAACTCTTGGGGTTCTGGACCAAATACGACGACATCCAGACAGCTTTCGACCCCTGTTCTGCAATGAGCCGAACACACTGACTGCTGACTAGGTGGATGATCTTTTCAGCATTCGTCTCTCTCAGAAGGGAGCAACAAGAGAGCTGCTGAGGAGATGGTCGTTACTTTCTGGAGGGACTATCTCCAGGATGCAGAAGGTAATTAATGGTTTAATGGTCAAATAAACTGATGCATCTGTTTTTTTAGTATCATTATTTTTATTTTATTCTCTTGGTAGTCGTAAAATTATCACAAAGCAACTTGCAAATGTTGAAAGATGAAAGACCTGTTATAAATTCATTGCTATAAGAGGCATTCAGATTTTAGACGCTTTGGTTTTGAGAAGTGAAATACTCTTACTGGACAATTTATTCAGTATCAGCTGATGTTAATTGCTTTAGAGATGATTCACATACACATTAATTGGACCAACTACCACTGATAATATTTTTGTTTTTACAGAAGAAGAAGGGCCATCCAAACTAGAGAAGATATTGGCCTTCACAACTGGAGCATCTGTGGTACCACCTATCGGCTTTTCCCCAACTCCTTCTGTCCAATTCATTCACAAAGGAGATGATGGCTTCTCCACATCAATGTTCCCCCTTGCCAACACATGTGTTAACTGCATCAAGTTGCCACTACATGTGTCTTACCAACTGTTCAAGGAGAAGTTTGACTTTGCACTTTTTCTGTCTGAGTCTCACTTTCTCTGTTTGTCTCTAGCATTCTGCTTGTCTCAGTCTGTTTTCTGAAAAAAGTTTACAACAAGACAGTTATTATTTTCATTTCTGAATGCCGTATGCAATATAACTTATGTATTTTATATAGTTTCACCACACTTCAGTTGACTCAGTCAGCCTATGTTTTAAAACATATTTACATTTATTTTTAATGGCATGTTTCATATTCTTACCAAACTTTCTTTTAACATATACTTGTTTCAACAGTTAAAATTTAAACATTTAAGCTGAACATATGCTCTGTATCCCTTTCTGTGACTTACTTTCTGTCTCTTATTTATCTATCAATCTGTTTGCCTCTCTGATGTGTCTGTCTGTTTCTCCCTCTGCCTGTTTAAGTCTCTGTTTGTCTCTCTTGTCCTGTCTTTGAATGTTAGTTCTTTGAACAAATGTTTATCATGTTCATTTATTTTTCTTAAAATGTTTTAACAAAACTTTAATTCACAGAATACACTGCACAAGTGAAGAAAACATTTTAACAAACCTTAACATAACTCCCATGTTATTCACTGAAGAAAGTGCAGAAGTGAAGAAAAAACATCTATTCCATGGTTCCCATCATTTTCAAGTGTGTTCACTTGTTGAATAATGTTAATTGTGGTTTCATTAATTGTTACATCTACGTCTGGAATTACAACATTATTATTGGTTTGAAGTTCAGGTAATGGCCCTTCTTCATCAATGCCATAGTAGATATCGGCATCAAAAATGCTGTTAATAGCTGGATGGATTCCTGCATTATTAATGACACCTAAATGCCACAGCTGGAGAGGTGTCTGCCCCCCTTGTGTGGAGAGGCCATGGTTGTTCCATTGATTGATGAATTCTGTTACTGCTCTTTCAATCCTTGGTAAATAAACATAATGCAGACAAAATAAATGTAGTTCATTCAATAAATCCAGTACACCCTGTTCCTCCATGAAGTTAAAGATGTTTATAAAGTGTCTAGATACAACTCTATTGAGTTCTGCCCATAGTCTATCCATCCTTTGGTTGTGTACTGATACACCTGTAATAACACTGTTCAAACCTCTTCTTTCCAACATAAAACGGGCAACATTTACATTTTCCATGCCATGATCACATCTGACCCTTAAGGGCAAGCCAAAGTTCTGTACTCCTAGAAATAATGAGAGGACGTTTGAGGCTCTGTTGTTGGACAAGCACCGTAAGTATATAATAGTCCGGCTAAAGCCATCCACACAGCCATGAAAGACCATCCGCCACCTGACCAGCTTGTGGTTGCCGTCAAAATGCCTGTTGGGAAGAAAATATATACTTAAAAAACGATATATACAGTGGGGCAAAACAGTTTTTAATCAGCCACCAAAATTGTGCAAGTTCTCCCACTTAAAAAGATGAGAGAGGCCTGTAATTTTCATCATAGGTACACTTCAACTATGAGAGACAAAATGAGAAAAAAAAATCCAGAGAATCACATTGCAGGATTTTTAATGAATTTATTGGTAAATTCCTCGGTAAAATAAGTATTTGGTCACCTACAAACAAGCAAGATTTCTGACTCTCACAGACCTGTAACTTCTTCTTTAAGAGGCTCCTCTGTCCTCCACTCGTTACCAGTATTAATGGGACCTGTTTGAACTTGTTATCAGTATAAAAGACACCTGTCCACAACCTCAGTCACACTCCAAACTCCACTATGGCCAAGACCAAAGAGCTGTCAAAGGACACCAGAAACACAATTGTAGACCTGCACCAGGCTGGGAAGACTGAATCTGCAATAGGCAAGCAGCTTGGTGTGAAGAAATCAACTGTGGGAGCAATTATAAGAAAATGGAAGACATACAAGACCACTGATAATCTCCCTCGATCCGGGGCTCCACGCAAGATCTCAAGGGTTGAAGTACTTCAAACTCAGCAAAAGCACATGCACTTCCATGTGTGGAGTCTTCCTGTTTCCGTCAAATGACAGGAAGGCCTTCCTGTTTAACTGTAATTTTAATATTCACTACTGAACTGTTATAGTTTAAAATTCTATATCATAGCATTTCAGCTGTGTATATGAGCACATTTTACTAGTATGTGGTAAAGCTTTTTTGTAGTTTATGCAGAATGTTTTGTGTGTAAGAGAGCATTTCACTTGTATATGTGAGTGTTTCACTTGTATGTGTGACAGCTTTTCAGTAGTGTATATAAGAGCGTTTCACTTGAATGTGTGAGAGAATTTCACTTGTATGTATGAAAGCTTTTCAGTAGTGTATATAAGAGTGTTTCACTTGTATGTATGAGAGCTTTTCAGTAGTGTATATAAGAGCGTTTCACTTGTATGTATGAGAGCTTTTCAGTAGTGTATATAAGAGCGTTTCACTTGTATGTATGAGAGCTTTTCAGTAGTGTATATAAGAGCGTTTCACTTGTATGTATGAGAGCTTTTCAGTAGTGTATATAAGAGCGTTTCACTTGTATGT
>JACXGI010005359.1:0-27838 GCA_016801175.1 Esox masquinongy | reverse complement strand
TCTGTAGGGGTCTTGGCATAATGCTCGTGTACGCCAGGTGTACTACCCGATTTTCTTACAGTGCTTACATATTGTTTGAGTCTTGTCTGTCACTCTGTCGCCGTTTCCACCGGGTACTAGGGATGGGCATAGGTCGAATATTCAAATACCCAAAATAAATGTAGTATTCGAGTACTTGTGTGTGTATTCAATTTTGCCCCCCCATTTGTTTTCCGTGTATGTATTTTTTTTGGTTGAAATTAATAGGCTGAATATTATTTTTCAAAATACTATTAAAATTCCTATTAAAAAAAATTAATATGATGATATACTGTGACATTTGAAAAAAGCATAAGTTTTTAAGTTGTTTTAATTACATGCGCACCTTCACACCTCTTTGTTCAAAGTGGTAGTGGGGTGGGATCCAGTCAGTCAGAATGATGCAAATCTTAGCAAATGGATGAATGTTAACTAATTCAAGGAAAGCTGGAATATATTTACTGAATCAATGTTACGGAACCTACGCAAACATTTGGCCACAAAACACTATATAAACTTTGGCTGTGGAATCAAAAGGTGTTTGAGAGTGCAGAAAATGCTGAGTTAAGCAAATAGCATATATCTGGCTAGCTTAGCTAACTAGCTTCCCTAGACTCTTCCATCCAATAAACTCAATGTTATGTGTTGAAAAATATTGTCTTCTGGTTCTGTAGCTGAGTTTTGCGCCTTCCTCCATACGCGCAGTCCCTCTTATCTCACACGAATGGTCATTGAGCCAATATTACATGAGAACGACACCCACTCCTTCGCGCGTTATGCACTATAGTAGTTCTCATGTTGTATTGGTAGTTTTTAAAAATATGTTTTTCAGTAAACCGAATACTATTCATATAAAATCTTGTCCAATTCACATCCCTACCGGGTACCCAAAATGCTGCCAAACAAACAATTTAAAAATTACGGGGGTATCTTCTATGCTAATTTCACCCTCAACCTCCGTCATGCTGATATCGTGAGACAGCTTTTCACCTCAACAAGAAATATCGTCGGGTTTAAATAGTGATTTCTCATCAGACCCCTAGTTATTTGGTTACCATGGAAATGCCCTTCACTGAAAGATAACGTAAGGCACAAACCTTCAAGACAAACTTTACTTGCATCATTCTTGAAGAATTAAGAGTTAATCATGATCATGCTTTCAGTGATTGCACATAAAGGAAGATCACTATTATATATAGTAAAATATTATCTAAGTCTTGTGTCCTTTCTGTTATTCTGTAGACTACCAATCATTGCCGCCTGCACCCTAGCCACAAAGCATTTGTTCTGGGCTCTTCTCTGTGACGGTTGTTCAGAAAGGTGATTTAAGATGGTCTCCTCCTCTGATATCCTGTCTAATGTCATGTCTGGGCTTTTTTCTCTTCTTTTGGAAACCTCTGTATGTTTTATATGCACTCTCAACCACCGGATAACACTACAAGGACATTGTTTTGACAGCTAGCCTGTTTTTTGTACCTTGATTGTTCTTGGCTTACTGAAATGTTTAAAACATGGAATCCTGAATACAAAAGCAAAAACAGGGCATTTCCTCTTGTTGACAATACTTTTTTATACTGTAGGTGTGTTTCCATGCTTCATCCCTGTGAAGGGTGTATCCCAGCTGTAATTCCTTTCCATTGCAATTAATTTTTACTTTTAATGATTATTTTTCCAGCAATGTTCTACCTAAATTGAAATTACATATTTCTAATCAATCAAAGAGAGGCATTAGGAAATTGTGTATATTTCCATTCTGATGTTGCAATACTGTTAAATGTTCAACCAAATTATCTAATCCTACAGATTCCTGGAATATGTAGTCCACTGACATGAAACGTTCATGCCAATTTCTACAGTTTATGCGCTAGCATGCTCTTACCCTTCTTGTTCTATTATTTATGCATGTCACAAATAAATAAGTTCTATAATTTATGGAACAATCAGTGTACTCAGGCACTAATTGTCTGGCATGCTTAGCTGTTTGAATGTAGCATCCATTAGCAATCAGTCTGCTTTTCACTGTCTCTAAGTCTCTCTTGGACACGTGACCACTCTCCATGCAGGGCTCCTCAAGGCAAAGTACCCTCACAGATGAATCCTCAAGTAGTTGGGTGCCATGGCAACCCATGAGCCCTGCTCCCAAAGAGCCTCAGGAGGTAAAGTACACCAGTCTTTGTGGGCAGTTCTGAGTTGATTAAGTCCTTGTTAGGCTTTATCCTCCCAGACTGCTTCTATTGTTGTCATCAGAGGTAAAGATATAGACAGAGAGGCGGTAACAATGTCTTTTGTTACATCAGCTTTGAGATTACCTGATTTACATGATAAAAAGCAAAGCTGCCACTTTTCTGTAGCATAGCCCAAAGGATTTTTTTGTGTCTCTCCTGTAATTTTACCCCACAAAATTGTCCAAATATAGGTACTGTTCCGTCATAAAATTCCAGATGTTAACGGGCCATTTTCCTGCAGGACAACTTATAAGATACCTTCCTCCTCCTTCAGAGATAATTTGAGGTAGGACAAATCATGTGCTATTCAGGTAAATACGGAATAGATTGAATGCACAAGATATCAGATTGCATGGCAGTTAAATTATTCAATGCAGCATCACTGGGTGTGTTTAATTGTTCATTTCAGCTTCAGCTCTGCATTAAGAATTATTCCTAGAAGATTCTGTGCTGTGGTGTTGTCTCCTGTGCTAGGCAGTCTTACTACTGCTGTTGGTAGGCTTGGTCCTAACTGGGAAGGAGTGAGATAAGAGGGGCGAAGTTCAAATGATCTAACAGCAGAAAATGTGTGTTATAAATAAATCATACAAAAATGTCAAAAATCAAATAAAAAAATATAACTATGTATATAAACACACGTAATGTAATGTTATGTTCCTGAAAGACACACCATGAGTGTCAGGAATGGGAGTGGGGACCCAATCGCGGAAAGGAAGAGCGAGGGGGGAGAGACAGAGAGGGCGATCGGAGTCAGGCAGGAAACCGATTCCCAGACAGGGGGCGGGGGTGCAGACCGGTGGCAGGCAGAGTAGTCGGGGACAGGCAGTAGGTCGGTACACGGGCGGACGGCAGAAGTACCAGCGAGGAGCAGGCAGAGTAGTCAGGGATGGGCAGATGGTCGACACATGGGCTGGCAGCTGAGGTACAGGAAGGGAGCAGGCAGAGAAGTCGGGGACAGGCAACGAGTCGGTACACGGGAAATACAAACAGAAGGAAGACTCGAAGGTAGCTGAGAAGGGCATGTAGTAATCGACCATGATCCAGTGGGGAAGGAATGACAGAGAGCAGAGGATATACTGTGGGTAACGAGGTGAGTGGGAACAGGTGCATGATTGCAGATTGGGAACAGGCGTGACGGAGGAGTGGGTGCGCGCTTGCAGCTCAGGGACGCGAGCGCCTGCCTCTGCGCGTTCGCGGAGGCGGGGGCGTGACAGTACCGCCCCCTCGACGGACGCCCCTAGGCGGACCACCTGGGGCGTCGGGCCGTCGGCGATGGAAGTCCCGGAAACACCGAGGGATCCAGGATTTGGCGACGGGGAACCCAGCAGCGTTCCTCAGGCCCGTAACCCTCCCAGTCAACCAGGTATTGGACCCCGCGGCTACGGCGCCGGGAGTCCATGATGCGACGGATCGTGAACACAGGTGCCCCGTCTATGATACGTGGGGCGGGAGGACGTGGAGGAGGAGGAAGGAGTGGACTGTGGAGAACGGGCTTGAGGCAGGAGACGTGGAAGGTCGGATGGACTTTGAGGGATGTGGGCAGTCTTAGCCGGACCGCTACCGGGTTGATGATGCGGTCCACTGTGAAAGGACCAATGAATCGGGGAGAGAGCTTGCGGGATTCAGTTCGCAGGGGCAGGTCCCTGGTGGACAACCATACTTTATCCCCCACGGAATAGGTAGGGGCCGGCACGCGGCGGCGGTTGGCACTCGCCTGGTAGGCCCCAGACGTCCGAAGCAGCGAGGACCTGGCGCGGTGCCAAGTGCGGTGGCAACGGCGGATGTGCGCCTGGACGGAGGGAGTCGAAAGCGGAATCCATCAGCAGAAGGGGATACTTGTTCTTCACTGTGATGTCGTTCAGGCCTGGTAATCGATACAGGGACGGAGTGAGCCATCCTTCTTCCCCACGAAGAAGAACCCCGCAGCCAGAGGGGAGGAGGACAGGCGGATGCTGCCTGACTCCAGAGAGTCCCTGATGTATTTCTCCATCGCCTCTCTCTCGGGCTTGGAGAGGCTGTAGAGGCGACTCTTGGGAAAGGTGGAACCGGGAAGCAGCTCGATAGCACAGTCGTAGGGTCTGTGGGGAGGTAACGAAAGCGCACACTGCTTGTTGAACACCTCCCCGATGTCGTGGTAAACGGCGGGCACTCTGGACAGGTCGGGAGGTTGGGAGCAGGTGGTCCGGTTCTGTGAGTCTGGGGGACCGGCCGCCCGCAGGCAGTCGGCGTGGCAAGCGGAACTCCACTGGACTATGTCACCCGCTGCCCAGTTGATCACGGGATTATGTTTTACTAACCAGGAGTGCCCCAAAACCAGTGGGATGTGGGGGGAACTGGTGATGAGGAAACGTATTGTCTCGGTGTGGTTGCCCGACAGCAACAACTCAATGGGTTCTGTCCGAGACGTGACCTTGGCCAAACGTCTACCGTTCAGGGAAACGGCTTCGATGATATCTGGCAACGGGTCCACGGAGAGCCCTAGTTGGGAGACCAGGACAGAGTCCAGAAAACTGTCGTCAGCTCCGGAGTCAATCAGGGCTTGTATCCTGAGACGCCTGCCGTGGTGGCAGATGGTGGCATAAAAGGCCACCCGGGCGCTGGAGAGCCCCGTAGTTAGGCTGGCCACACGTCCACCGGAGACCAATGGGGCTGTAGATTTACTAGCCTTCTGGGGGCAGGAGGCGATATAATGACCCGGGAGGCCGCAGTACAGGCAGCTGTTACTGTACCTCCTACGCCGGCGTTCCGTCTCATCCAAGCGAACACGGGCCAGGCGCACGGGTTCTCTGTCCAGGTTCTGATCCGAGGCGGGCACGAAGGGAGGAGTACTGGCCCCCACAGCAACGGGTCCGGAAGGCGGCGATGGGGGTGCCCCCCGCTGTTTCTCCCTTTTACGCTCCCGAGCCCGGTTGTCCATCCTGATGGTCAGAGCGATAAGGCTATCCAGGCTATCTGGCTCGGGGTGAGAGACCAGTTCGTCCCTCAGGTGGTCATTTAACCCATTGATGAAAGCCGCCTGCAAGGCCTCGCCGTTCCACTCTCCGCGGCGAGGGTGCGGAACTCGATGGTGTAATCCGCGACGCAACGCCTCCCCTGGCGCAGCGCAAACATGCGAGTGGAGGCATCCTTCCCTCGAACGGGGTGATCGAACAAATTCCGCATCTCGTTAGTGAACGAGGCGTAGGACTGGGTCGACGGGTGCTGTCGCTCCCAAAGAGCGGAGGCCCACTTCAAGGCGGGTCCACGGAGTAATCCGACCAGGTAGGCGATCTTGGAACTATCCGTGGCGTATGTTCGAGGCTGCTGCGCAAATACCAGGCTGCACTGTAGCAGGAACGAACGACACAGGCCCAGGTCCCCGTCGTACCGTTCGGGGGTGGGAACCCAAGGTTCGCGATCCTGGGATGGTGCCGGTGTGGGAATAGTGAGAGGAACGACTGGAGCTTTCAGCTGGTCCTGAATGGCCGCGATGGTTCCTGAGAGGGCGTGTATGTTGCCCATGATGGCAGTCAGTGCGTTCTGTTGTTGGTCGAGCTCGGAACCCTGAGAAGCGACTGCCTGGCGAACGACGTCCAAATCCGCTGGGTCCATGGCTGACCGGATCATACTGTCAGGAACGGGAGTGGGGACCCAATCGCGGAAAGGAAGAGCGAGGGGGGAGAGACAGAGAGGGCGATCGGAGTCAGGCAGGAAACCAATTCCCAGACAGGGGGCGGGGGTGCAGACCGGTGGCAGGCAGAGTAGTCGGGGACAGGCAACGAGTCGGTACACGGAAAATCCAAACAGAAGGAAGACTCGAAGGTAGCTGAGAAGCGCATGTATTAATCGACCATGATCCGGTGGGGAAGGAATGACAGAGAGCAGAGGATATACTGTGGGTAACGAGGTGAGTGGGAACAGGTGCGTGATAGCAGATTAGGAACAGGTGTGACAGAGGAGTGGGTGCGCACCTGCAGCTCAGGGACGCGAGCGCCTGCCTCTGCGCGTTCGCGGAGGCGGGGGTGTGACAATGAGCATTTACATGGCATCATAGCAAGAGGTAATTCTGTGATGTTTTTGTAACCGAAAGCATAATCAAAATGAAATTTTCCAAACATGATAGTCAATGACAAAGAAAAACATCAGGCATTATGGCTTTTTTGTTAACGCATTCATATCAATGGCTCAGTTTTGGGCTCATTATTGTTTTCACTATATATGCTGCCTCTGGGTGAGGTCATCCAGAACTAAATGTCAATTTTCACTGTTATGGTGATACACAATTGTATATTTCAATGAAACATGGAGAAGCCCCAAAATCTGCTACTTTGGAAGCATGTGTTCCAGATATTAATAAGTGGATGACGGAAAAACTTTTGCTTTTAAACTCAGAAAAAACAGAAATGCTCGTTTGAGGACCCAAGAAGTTTTGTTAGCAGATCTCACAGTGAACCTCGACGGTTGTATGGTCATATCCTAAAAAACTGAGAAACCTCAGCGTTACCCTTGACCCTGTCCTCTCCTTTGATGAACATATATCTCAAGAGTTGCTTTTTTCCAGTTTTTCCTTTTTATCAAAAAATTATGCAGAAAAATTAATCCCACCTTTTGTTACTTCACGATTAGATTACTGCAATGCTCTTCTCTCTGGTTACCATGATAAATCAATAAATAAACTTAAATTAATGCGGAATACAGTTTCTAGAATCTTAACTATAATTTAAAAAATTGGACAATATTAGCCTCTCTACACTGCCTGCCTCTTAAGGCTAGGGCTGATTTTAAGGTTTTATTGTTAACCAATAAAGCTCCTACTTAACCTCGCTGAATTGGTCCAGTCATACATACCTACACTTAACCTAAGATCACAAGATGCAGGCCTTCTAATTGTGCCTAGAATTTCTAAACAAACAGCTGGAGGCAGGGCTTTCTCCCATTTAGCTCCACTACTGTGGAATGATCTGCCGATGAAGTTTAGAGACAGCTAGGCACAGTGCAAACCTTCAAGTGTCTACTAAATATCTCTTCAGCAAGGTCTATGATTAAGTGTTGTCTGGCCCAGGGGTGTGAAGGTAAATGGAAAGCTCTGGATACTATCTACCCTTGCTTTCTTGCCTGGCGGGCTCTCATTTCCCCTGAGATGTCCTCTCTCCAATACCATTCAGGGGTGGAGTCACTCGCTTACTGTTGTCTCTTTGTTGCGGCCCTCATGCAATCGGAGTGAACTCTGGCGAAAGACTCGTAGCTGTTCCTGTCCAAAGTCCTCTTGGTTGTGTTGCAGATCAAGTTACCTGATGATTCCAGTTGCCACTTCGCTGACGGTTCCTTCCCCCAGGATTGTCCCTTTCCTTGTCAATCTGGTCATGCTTCTGACCTGAATAATGTTTTATAGATTCTGGACACAGCCCACATGCATTTATGAATTACTACAATGTGTACTCAGCACTTTTGTTTTACTGACAATTATAATTAATTGCGAAATTAAGTTACTTCAGAGTCATCACCAGCTTTTGAAGCTAGGAGTGTACTTACTATTCCTACACTATGAAATTGCATTTTTGTTGATTTGTGAAGAATAACTGATTTTGAAGTATAATCTTTCAGTGTCATTTGTTAAATTAGGTTACATTTATTTGCCAGTAGTTTTTAAGTGAAGGTTACATATCCATATATTTTAGAAAAAGACAACTTCCCAGGGAGTGTACTTTTTCGCATGAATGTATGACCTTAATCAAACAATTGGTTTGGCTAAGGTTATAAGCTTGAAGTACTACCGTGCCTTGCCTGCTCCATAGGAGAGACAACTGCTACAGTACACAGTAGAGGTGCAGAGGTTGTGCTGCTTTAGAGGGCTTTCACAATAAGCGGGTGTGCTAGTTACTGGTTGGTATGTTAACACAGTGTAATCCTCATTAAGTGAATCCTATGAGCAAACGTTACTTCACATAGCATACAATATGTACCATTTGTTGTTTACTAATTTTGTTTCATGTTATGTTATCACTTTTATCAATTGCATGCATTTTTTAACAGATATTGTGATGTTACCTTTAGCTTAATTCTTTGACTAACCGGTGGTTACATACCCAATCCATAAACACACACTGACATGCCTTCTTAAACACATACACACCAGTATGTCATTACACTACTGGTTTTGTTTCTGTCTTTCACATTGTAATAATTTAATGTTATCCAGCTACATTCAGTCAGGTGGGATTAGCCTACTATCCCTATGAATATTATGTTCATCTGTTTTAACTAACAAACAATTCTGAATACAGAAACTGTTGACATTCTGAAGGACGTTAGTCAATTAGCACACTTCACATACATACATGTGCCATTTCAACCTTGTTGATCCACCACTCATATGTCATATGTTTATGTGTAACACACATTTGTATATAATTGTAAAATGTTGTGTATCTTTGTGAATTCTGTCTCAATATGTTGTTTCCTGGGTTACAAAACCATCTATGCTTGTCTGTTTTAAAGAGTGCAAGGATATGAATATTTTGGGCTGCAGCTGTAAGTTTCCCTATAATCTGGCTTCACACTTGTACATGGCCAGGCCTGCATCCATCCTTCAGACCAATGGTGAGCTGTTCCTGAGTCTGCCTAAACTGTGCTGTGCTGGGCATTCAAACTATGCAAGACTTCATTTACAGCAGAAATGTGTTATGCACAACACTCATTAGAAGAAAGCTGTGATTCCTTTCACATCCATCATTAATGATATGAGAATGCTCCATTGTATAACAATTTTATAAGAATAATCTTAAATGCTGACTGCATTTAATGGGTATGACATATCTTTTAAAAAAATTTATGACTGGCAACTAGTTTATAGTTGTCAGGTCCTGGCTGGGGGCCTCTAGGCATCTCTGCGCTGCTGTTTTTGATTGTCACCAATTAGAGGCAGCTGCCCCACGTATCCTCTAATTGAGGACCCTTTATAAGTTTCCCTTTCAGTCATTTAGTTTGTGGTGCCAGTTGTGGTGTGCCTCAGTTTGCGGTTTGCCACGCCTTTTGTTATTTTTGTTCATGGTATGATGGCAATTCCATCAAATAGAAACCATTTGGAGGTAGGTACAGAGACATAATTCTCTGGACCCTGGCTCTGGATCCCAGTGAGAATCCAGAGCGGTGGCAATGTCGATGACCATATGGGCAAGCCCAGAAGCCGCCCGATGTTTTTTTTGGGGGGGGGCTAAGGAGGTTGTTGGGGGGCGGGATGAAGAGCCCCTGCCACAACACTCGCGGGGGCTCGTCAGAGGGTCCCTGCAGCTCCGGGGGCAGGAGACAGTGGAGGTGGTGATGTCAAGCCGGGTCTCCCGTTCCTGCCCGCTGATTCCTAGTCCGGTACCTCTAGTGCCGGCACCTCGCACCAGGGCTCCTGCGCCGAACCCCAGCCCGGAGCTCTCAGTGCCGTTCCCCTGCCCGGAACCCCTGGTGCCACCCCCGGAGGGGTGGGATGCCGAGCCACTGCCTCCAGAGTGATTTGAAGATGGGCCACTGCCGTCGCCACCTCCTCTCTCTGCTCTGGCGATCTGCTTCGGGGGCAGAGGCTCCTCCCACTCCGGTGCCCTGTCCTGCTTTGGGGGGACAGGGCACCGGATGGGGGGCCGGAGCCTCCTTCTGCTCCAGACCCCCATCCTGTCTCAGCATATATCTCCTATGTCGCATTTTCACTGGTGCATTACTATTAGGTTCTGTTTTGTTCCGTTTAGTTTTTGCTGTTGTCCTTGAATGTAGCCTGTTCTGTTTGGTTTTTTTCCTTTGTTTTTGGATGTAGCTTGTCTTTCAGTATTATTGCTTTCACCTGTCTTGTTTGCTCCCTCGTTATGTCCCTATTTAAGTTCCTCCTGCCCTAGTGTGTTTCGCCAGTTATTGTTGCATGTTATGGTGGTTGTCATGTTGCGTCAAGCCTTTTTTTTTTTTTAAATAAATGCCCATTTGTTCCACCACCTCTGCGCCTGTGTCCTACAATCTCCTCAGATCGTAAACTATCAACGTGATTTGGCTTTGCGGTTATGAAAAAAGAAAATGTTTCTGGTAGGAAAATAACAATAACGCCATGCTCAGTTTGTTTATAATATGGAGTCTCACCAGTTCATACTTCAGTTGAGTCAATGGCATCGTACCACCTTTGGTCGTTCCAACTGTTTCTGTCCCTGTACAGTTGTTTTATTTTATCAGGGATCTGTTTGTTAGATCAACTGAAACCCATCACGAGAAGCCTAAGTCCAAGCAAATAATACATGTTGCTATTCAAAACATACAGCGTTTAGCGCAACATGCAACGTTTTCACAGCATGTAATGTGTCAACCCGCAAACCCCGCCCTAAGTCTTAAAGTCCAGGGCTTGGCACCAAGTGAGAGCCAGGCCACTTGGCCACGGCCAACTGGCACTTGTCTGTGTCAATGGAAACAGAACAAATTCTGGACTTTAGGGTGACCAGTGGAAACAAAGCAAAAGTGAATCGATGATGTTGTCCCAGGAGTCATTGTCAGGACTTTCCCCAACTAAAAACCCTGGGTAAATGGTAATATCCATGCTATTCTCAGAGCGCGGTCCTCTGCCTAGAGCTCTGGGGACCTGGAGACTTTGAGGAGGTCCAGATATGACCTATAGAAGGCTATTAGAGATGCAAAAAGAGACTACAGGGATAAGTTGGAGTCTAACTACCACAGCTCTGACCCCAGACACGTGGTGTGGACTGCAACACATCACAGACTACAAAGGGAGAAATAGCAGTGATGCTCGGCCCGTCGCCTCCCTCCCTGACAAGCTCCACACCTTTGGTTTGAGGTGACCAACACCATTCCATCTGAAAGGCTAGCTGAGGACCAGGATGACTGAACACCCCAGCCACGGCTGACATAAGGAGTGCTTTTCAAAGTGTAAACCCACGGAAGTCTCCAGGGCCAGGAGGCATTCCAGGCCGTGTCCTCAGGGGGTGCGCCGACCCGCTAGCAGAGGTATTCACCTCTATATTCAACTTCTCCCTGAATCTGTCTGCTGTCCTCTCCTGCTTCAAACAGACCACCATTGTCCCCATACCAAAGAAACCTTCCATCACCTGCCTGAATGACTACTGCTCTGTAGCACTGACCTCTATCATCATGAAGTGTTTTGAGTGGCTGGTCAGAACGCACAAGCTCAGGACCCTGGGTCTTAACAATTCCCTTTTGCAACTGGCTCCTGGAGTTCCTGACGAGCAGACCCCAGGTGGTGAGAATGGGCAACCTCACCTGCTCTGCACTGACACTGAGTATTCGGGCCCCTCTGGGCTGCATACTCGGTCCCCTCCTGTATGCCCTGTTCATGCATGACTGCGTGGCCACACACAGCTCTAAAGTCATCCAAAAGTTTGTGGACGACACCACCATTCTGGGTCTACAGAGACCGCTTACAGAGAGAAGGTAAATGACTTGGTAACATGGTACCAGGACAAAAACCTCTCTCTCAATGTGTGCAAGACTAAGGAGATGATCATGGACTTCAGAAAGTAGTTGGGTGGGGGGGGGGGTCACGCCCCATACACATTGGAGGTGAAGTGGAATGAGTCTCTGACTTCAAGTTCCTTGGTGTGTTCATCAAAGATGACCTCAACTGGTCCAGGCAAGCAGACTCGGCGGTAAAAACTGCCCAAAAGCACCTATACTTCCTGAGAAGACTCAAGAAGTTTGGGATGTCTGCAAAAACTCTCACCAACTTTTACAGGTGCACCATTGAGAGCATCCTCTCAGGCCGCATTATTGCCTTGTACGGCAGCTGCTCCACTGCTGATCACAAGGCCCTCCAGAGGGTGGTGAAGTCAACGGAGTGCATCATCAGCTGCAATCTCTTTTCCATGCAAGGCGTCTACCATACATGATGTCTTAGGAAAGCATGGGACAACATAAAAGACTATAGCCACCAAGGCTATGGTCTGTTCACACTGCAGCCGTCTGATACATATTACAGGAGCATCAGGGCTCTGACTTCCAGACTCAGAAACAGTGTTTTCCTCCATAAGGCTGCTTAACCAGCAACATTGATCTATTGATCACATGAACACTTCATATGCTCTGGTCACGTTCTATGTACATAAGCACATTTTATTGTATCCATTATAGGCACGACTATACTTATATTTATAATATTTAAGATTTCATAATTTCAATATTCCCATTTCTACATTCTCTAGTTCTTATTGTTATGTATATTTTTGCTATTATTTTTGCTTTATAGTTTTCTTTATGCCTACAGCGAAGAATTTCACTGTTCAGAATGAACATATGTTATTCAGTGCATATGACAAATAAAAAGATATTGACTTTGAGACTTTGACTTTAAATAAATATTGAACATGGTGTGATTGTCATCGACACCCTGAATAGTTACAATGCATGGAAATCCTCCACCCTTCTGGGCTTTTCACACAGTTAAGTGTCCAGGGGCCGTATTCACAAAACATCTTAACAATAGAACCGCCAGGCCTTTCAGACCCCCAGTATCTGCCAGAGCCGAATGCCGTTTGGTACTATTTGTCCCTATTAGCATACACATTCTCCTGCGCAGCATCACCATTCAGCCAGGGCATCAGTTCATCTACTGGGTCATCTACTGGGTCAAACTATACAGAATACTCTAAAAAATTATGAATTACAGCTTTTTTGGTTTAAAATTGTTAATGATTTGAAGAATACCAGAATGTGTTTGTATTGAAGGTCTTATCATATGAAAAAAAAATGATTAAGAAAAGAATAAAAAGAATGATTATTTCTAAGAACACAGTCTATAGTATTTTCAATGATTTATTAGGCCCTACAAATGTACAAAATGAAAATTACACAGCCAATCTATAGGTGACATGAATTGTTTATGGGTGACATGAATAAGTTATCGAACACCTGAGAGGAGTTATTAGAAAAAGATGAGGTACAAAACAAATAGGCTATGTGCACAGCGTGTTTTGCAGGTCCCTACCGGGGTCCGTTGAGTTGATTTCAATGCCAGTGCAAAGCTCTATTCTCCTAGATTACTGACATATATGATTTGTCTATAGGTGACATGAATACGTTATTGAAAAACTGAGAAGTTATTAGAAAACCAGAAAAGGAACCTGGCAAGACTAGTTCAGCTGGCCCATAATTAAAAGTGATAAAAATGTTGCCCTCACTGGATTCAAACCCAGATCTCCCAAATGAGATGCTGTAACCACTACACCACAGGGCTACACATTCACCCAATTGCTAGACACCATTAAGCATTGTGTTAAACCAGTGGCTCCCAACCTTTTTCAGTTACTGTACCCCCAAAAAGATTTTGCACTGCTTGGAGTACCCCTGAAGTACCCCCTTGCTTTAATTTCACTAGTAAGCCTATGCCATTTTAACAGCTTATTAACCAGTAATAGGCTTACGAGGATCTACTTACTACTTGGAATAGTCATAAGAATTGAGCAATTGCTAGCGAGACTGAATATTAACTTTTCCCTGCCAAAGCTATTTCATTTCATGGCACAAAAACATTTGTTTTTCTTTCATTTGTGAATGACATTGATACAATAACTATCAATATAGGTGACGATAATTGACCTTTACGTTAAGTGAAAAGACGAGAGAATCGTGGAAACCCCTACTCTTTTACCCTAGTTTACCACCAAAAGCATTCACAGATGCGTACTTCGAAAATCCACCAGAAATAGTCGCAATACTGTATAACCGTAAACAGTATTAGTTTAGGCTTACTATGACGTAGCTACTGAATGTCGTAGCCAGCTAAGTTTTAGTCCATCGTGACCCAAAAAGCATGCATGGATGCGTACTCTGAAAATCCGCCAGAAACAGTCGCAATATAACCGTAAACAGTTTTATTTCAGGCTTACTATAACATACAGTGGATATAAAAAGTCTACACACCCCTGTTAAAATGCCAGGTTCTTGTAATGTAAAAGAATGAGACAAAGATAAATCATGTCAGAACTTTTTCCACCTTTAATGTGACCTATAACGTGAACAATTCAATTGAAAAACAAACTGAAATCTTTGAGGGGGAAAAATAAAAGACTCACAATAACTTGGTTGCATAAGTGTGCACACCCTTAAACTAATACTTTGTTGAAGCACCTTTTGATTTTATTACAGCACTCAGTCTTTTTGGGTAGGAGTCTATTAGCATGGCACATCTTGACGTGCCAATATTTGCCCATTCTTCTTTGCAAAAGCGCTCCAAATGTGTCAGATTGCGAGGACATCTCCTGTGCACAGCCCTCTTCAGATCACCCCACAGATGTTCAATTGGATTCAGGTCTGGGCTCTGGCTGGGCCATTCCAAAACGTTAATCTTCTTCTGGTGAAGCCATGCTTTTGTGGATTTGGATGTGTGCTTTGGGTCATTGTCGTGCTGAAAGGTGAACTTTATCTTCAGCTTTTTAACGGACGCCTGAAGGTTTTGTGCCAAAATTGCCTGTATTTAGAACATAATTCCCTCCACCCTGACTAAGGCCCCGGTTCCAGCTGAAGAAAAACAGCCCCAAAGCATGTTGCTGCCACCACCATGCTTCACTGTGGGTATGGTGTTCTTTGGGTGATGTGCAGGGTTGTTTTTGCACCAAACATACATTTTGGAATTATGGCCAAAAAGTTCAACCTTGGTTTCATCAGACCATAACACAGTTTCCCGCGTGCTTTTGGGAGACTTGATGTTTGTTTTTGCAAACTTCAGCCGGGCTTGGATGTTTTTCTTTGTAAGAAAAGTCTTCCGTCTTGCCATCCTGCCCCATAGCCCATTCATATGAAGAATACGGGAGATAGTTGTCACATGTAGCACACAGCCAGTACTTGCCAGAAATTCCTGCAGTTCCTTTAATGTTGCTGTAGGCCTCTTGGAAGCCTCCCTGACCAGTTTTCGTCTCGTCTTTTCATCAATTTTGGAGGGACATCCAGTTCTTGGTAATGTCTCTGTTGTGCCATATTTTCTCCACTTGATGATGACTTGTCTTCACTTTGTTCCATGGTATATCTAATGCTTTGGAAATTCTTTTGTACCCTTCTCCTAACTGATATCTTTCATCAATGAGATCCCTCTGATGCTTTGGAAGCTCTCTGCGGACCATGGCTTTTGCTCTGAGATGCAACTTAGAAAATGTTAGGAAAATCCTACTAGAACAGCTGAACTTTATTTGTGATTAATCAGAGTCACTTTAAACCATGGCAGGTGTGTAATGACTTCTATTTAACATGAGTTTGAATGTGATTGGTTAATTCTGAACACAGTCACATCCCCAGTTATAAGAGGGTGTGCACACTTATGCAACCAGGTTATTGTAAGGTTTTTATTTTTCATTTTTCCCCTCGAAGATTTCAGTTTGTTTTTCAATTGAATTGTTCACATTATAGGTCACATTAAAAGTGGAAAAAGTCCTGACATGATTTATCTTTGTCTCATTCTTTTCCATCACAAAAACCTGGCATTTTCACAGGGGTGTGTAGACTTTTTATATCCACTGTAGATACTGAAGGTTATAGCCAGCAAAGTTTTTGTCTGTCTGGAAGAAATCCTAATGCATTCATCTGTTTTGACTGAAGAGATTCGAACATGGGACCTATAGTTATAGTCGGTCGGTTGGTCGCGGTCGGTCGGTCGGTCTTTCGCTCTCTTGTCCTGTTCCGCTTACGCGGTCTGGCAAAAATGAGGTCCAAAATGAATAGGCTATGTGAACGCCGTGTTTTAGTTTCTCCCAGGGGTTGTAGTGGGGCTATCGAGTTGATTTTAATGCCAATGCATAGCTCTAGTGGTATAGAATATCGTTAGTATTATGTTTCGTGAATAATTATTTAGCCTAATACATTTGCCTAATATTAATCTTCAGGAAAATAAGCAGAGAAAATTCAAAGAGACATGATTGGATGTGTGTGCAATTTAGTTTCTCTTTCTCTCCTAATAAGAAACCAGGCAAGCCTAATTCAGCCGGCCCAGAATAAAAAGTGATAATCATTGTTGCCCACCCTGGATTTAAATCCGGGTCTCCCACAGAGGCTGTGTCTTTAACCACTACGCCAAAGAGCTATGCATCCATTGAGAGTTGGTATAGCATTTCAACATTAGATCATTTTGTCACGCATGAACATCACGCTGAGTTTGAATATGTCGCTAGACACCATTAGCCATTGTGTTAAACTGACTAACGTTTCTTATTAAGTTAACCTCCACCACAATTGGCATCTATGAACTGTATGGCTTTTGCCACTGGCCGTTTTAAAAGCTTATTAGCCATTCGTGAATGACAAGGCGTGACACAATAAATATCAATATAGGTGACTTTTATAACTGACTTTTTCGTCAAGTGAAAAGACGAGTGAATCGTGGAGCCAGCTAAGTGTTCTAATATCCACCAGAACTGTTTTATTTCAGGCTTCCTATAACACAGCTACTGAAGGTTGTAGCCAGTGAAGTTATCTGTCCTGAACAAATCCTCAGGCATAATGTGTTCTGAGTGAGACGGGAGTCGAACGCGGGACTTTTTGTGCCATAGTCCGCGTCTCTAACCACTATGCTATTGTGGCGGTGAGTTGACGGACAACTCCCTCAGCTCCCGCTTTTCCCGGTTTCCTTTAATCCTCGAACACATCCCGGACTTGTTTTGTGTCCTGTCTCCAATCATCACTCACACCAGGTCCCAATTCAGTCATTAGCATGTGTTTAAATGTTTCTCCTCTGCTCCCTTCACTTGTCGGTCATTGTTTGCTTGTCTCTGTATGTTGCACGTCAGTGGTGAGTGGCGTGTCGTTTTGTTTTGTTTAAGCCTTTGTTTTCTTTCAGTTTGTTTAAAGTACTTGGTTTTATTTTCAATTAAATATTACATCGAATGCCACTTTGCCTGCTGCGCCTGGTTCCTCCTCTCCACCACTACACTACCGTGACAACTATTTAACAATGGGTAGTCAGTCAGGCAGGCAGGCACTCGCACGCACGCAGGCAGGCAGTCCTAGGGCGGCTCCGCTTACACGGTCCGGCAAAAACAGTAACGTGTAATACCTTTGTTGAATTGGTAATTGGTGACTGGTAAAGATTATCCTTGGTATTTCGTTCCCTGAATAATTATTTAGTATAATACATTTGTAGATTTACCTTTTTTAATTACATTTGATGAATTAACCTACACAAAAAGCTGAATCTCCTATTGAAAAACAGTGACGTGTGATTAGTAGCCTATATCGTTTGTATTTGTATTGTTTCAATATTAGCCTAATTAAGTTTTTGAATGGTCATGGAAATCTTCATTCTACAAATGAAGTATTTTATTTGTAAGTTCATTCAAATTCAACCAAGGCTCTGATCATTCATCTGGGAGTATCGCACATTCATCCATTGACGTCATGCATTCAGTGAGGGGTGATTAGCACCTACCATTTGGGTACCAATGCTAAGTGCTGTGGGCTGTGTTATGGAAATTCTTGAACTGATGTATACTATTGTTTGTCCAGATGATGTAAGACCTCTTAGGGGGTGAAGAGGTTACCCATGTGGGGGAGGATAGCCTGCCCCTTGGTTAAAACTTAAGTAGTAATAGAACAAAGGGAATGTGTTCTATTGAGTTAGGTCAGCTGTGCAGCATCTTACCACACCCCTTTTTCCCCTATAAGTACTGATGATTGTCCTGTATTAATTTAGAGATTCCTCAGATGATTATTCTGTAAACTTTTGACATGTCTCTCTATTTGCAAATAAACTGTTAATTGTGCCAAGACAATTTTGTCTCTGTACTTACTCCTTTAAAAGTTCTGATCGATGGAATTACCATCACAGCTGTTGGCCGATTAAGTTGGAAAAAAGGGTTAAAAAAAACAGGTGAATAGTCTCTAAATAGTTTTCTGTTTGTCATTTTAGAATTCTGACAATTGAACAATGTAATATAAGCCTATTTAGGAAAAGTCATGGAAGGAGGAGGGTGTAGTTTTCAGAATGGCAGTTTTATTTTAATTACAAACTCAAATGCCAATTGGCATTTTGAGCTAAAAGTAGCTCCTTGCTGATTTAGAAGTATCTCTTAAAAAAATGGGCGTGTCAGTCCTAACGTTAGAACTCCTACATTTTGGTCTAAGAGTATTTCACAAATCTTTTTAGCACTAAAACCAGCTCCTAAATCTGTGTTAAGTTAGGGGTAGTCGAGGACTCCTAAGTCACTAAGACCAAATCACAAACACTCCTAGAAGGGCTGCTGCCGGCAATCCGCCTCGTAATCAAGCCTTTTTTTTCAAACATTTATTGATACTGAGCTTTTAAAAAGGTATTACTTTAATCGCGAGGGTATTATGATCATGGTAGAGCTAGTAATTCATGCAGTCACTTCACCAATAAACAGAAACAACCCAATAACTCTGGAGATCAATGGTGTGACAACTCTATGCTACTTGGCCACAGGGAAAATGCAGCTATGCAGCGCAGACAAACTACGTATATCTCGGTCATCTGTCAGTAGAATATTACATCAAACAATAAATGCCCTATCCAGACCCATATCGTCCGACAAATCATTCGGTTTCCTAAGTCGCCAACTACAAAAAAACAAAGCCGACTTCATGGCCATAGCTGGACCACCTAGTGTAGTTCGTGCTATAGATGGGAGACATACAGTGAGGGAAAAAATTATTTGATCCCCTGCTGATTTTGTACGTTTGCCCACTGACAAAGAAATTATCAGTCTATAATTTTAATGGTAGGTTTATTTCAACAGTGAGAGACAGAAAAACAACAAAAAAATCCATGTCGAAAATGTTATAAATTGATTTGCATTTTAATGAGTGAAATAAGTATTCTCAATCAGAAAGATTTCTGGCTCCCAGGTGTCTTTTATACAGGTAACGAGCTGAGATTAGGAGCACACTCTTAAAGGGAGTGCTCCTAATCTCAGCTTGTTACCTGTATAAAAGACACCTGTCCACAGAAGCAATCAATCAATCAGATTCCAAACTCTCCACTATGGCCAAGACCAAAGAGCTGTCCAAGGATGTCAGGGACAAGATTGTAAACCTAAACAAGGCTGGAATGGGCTACAAGACCACCACCAAGCAGCTTGGTGAGAAGGTGACAACAGTTGGTGTGATTATTCGTAAATGGAAGAAACACAAAAGAACTGTCAATCACCCTCGGTCTGGGGCTCCATACAAGATCTCACCTCGTGGAGTTGCAATGATCATGAGAACGGTGAGGAATCAGCCCAGAACTACACAGGAGGATCTTGTCAATGATCTCAAGGCAGCTGGGACCCGCAAGGTCCCCCTGCTCAAGATAGCACATGTACAGGCCTGTCTGAAGTTTGCCAATGAACATCTGAATGATTCAGAGGAGAACTGGGTGAAAGTGTTGTGGTCAGATGAGACCAAGATCGAGCTCTTTGGCATCAACTCAACTTGCCGTGTTTGGAGGAGGAGGAATGCTGCCTATGACCCCAAGAACACCATCCCCACCGTCAAACATGGAGGTGGAAACATACTTTGGGGGTGTTTTTCTGCTAAGGGGACAGGACAACTTCACCGCATCAAAGGGACGATGGACAGGGCTATGTACCGTCAAATCTTGGGTGAGAACCTCCTTCCCTCAGCCAGGGCATTGAAAATGGGTCGTGGATGGGTATTTCAGCATGACAATGACCCAAAACACACGGCCAAGGCAACAAAGGAGTGGCTTAAGAAGAAGCACATTAAGGTCCTGGAGTGGCCAAGCCAGTCTCCAGACCTTAATCCCATAGAAAATCTGTGGAGGTAGCTGAAGGTTCAAGTTGCCAAACATCAGTCTCGAAACCTTAATGACTTGGAGAAGATCTGCAAAGAGGAGCGGGACAAAATCCCTCCTGAGATGTGTGCAAACCTGGTGGCCAACTACAAGAAACGTCTGACCTCTGTGATTGCCAACAAGGGTTTTGCCAACAAGTACTAAGTCATGTTTTGCAGAGGGGTCGAATACTTATTTCACTCATTAAAATGCAAATCAATTTATAACGTTTTTGACAAGGATTTATTTGTACCATTAAAATTATAGACTGATCATTTATTTGTCAGTTGGCAAACGTACAAAATCAGCAGGGGATCAAATAATTTTTTCCCTCACTGTATATGCACAAATTATTGTACCATCAAAATTTTAATGTGCATTTCTTCACAAGCTGCCAGACATGTAAGAGGCTGACAATTAGCTGAACATATCTTGACTATTCAGAATATCATTTTTGGTTTCATGTTTAATCAGTGACACTTGGCCTACATTTTTATTTTAAGGAAAAGTAGCACTGGGGATATGTTGATAGCAAATGTATTTGCACTTATTTATTTTCATACTGAAAGTAATCACGGTTTACAAGTTAGTTGTATATGAACATAATTCCTGAGATGTAGGGTTGGATTTTGCACATAATGTCTTCTCCAGACTGAAAATGCTGGAACATGGGTTGTTCGACAGAGGGGAGCTGGTGGATAGTATTGACTATTTAAACAAATAAACAGTATTTTTGCTAATGCTGAACAATTCATTGAAATTACTCAGTAGTATTAGTTCTATAGGAACAGATGCCGAATAAAATGCCATAGTTTGATTTTAGAGCTGCTGAGGCCTAAAAGCCCATTATAGTCCAGTCAGTGCATACAGGGAGTGTTCATTAATTAGAAGAAATTCCTTTTCTTTGTTGACATATTAAAAATGCCTGTATTTGTATTATTATTACAATATTTTTTAACTACAGAACATTTGGAAAGTATTCAGACCTCTTTTTCCAAATTTCCTAACGTTACAGCCTTATTCTTAAATGGATAAAATTCATTATTTTCATTATCAATCTACACACAGTACCCCATAATGACCAAGCAAACATGGTATTTTGTGGGGTATTGTGTGTAGATTTATGAGAATGGTTTTGATTTTTAATCCCTTTTAGAATAAATGTGTAACTTAAAATGCTATAAAGGTGCAGGGGTCTGAATACTTTCCAAAAGCACTGTATTGTCACAGCCAGCAGAAGACTTAACACCCTCTTGTGATTTCTTCCTTTCTCTAGGTTCTTACAGGAAGGTTTCTTTTCCATTTAATTTCCAGAAATACAAATGATGAAATTGACCCTAACTCTGAACAATACAGTGTGAAAGTTGGGGATGAAAGGGCTGGATTGAGACAGGGCAGGAGGGTGTATTTGAACCCAATGACATCTGGCATATGTGTGCTGGGTTCAAAAGCTGTAACCGCTGCAAGAGTAACGTGTAAAACCACGACCATTCGTCCCAGGTAAAATCAATTTCATTACCAGGCTGAAGCATAACATTCACTCAACTTAAATGCACTGACAAGTGCATAATTAAAAATAAAGTCCACGGGGTTGTGAAAATGCCACAGTCAAGGCAAAAAAAATGTTGAATGTATGTGCCAATTTGTATGTTCCAATTTGTGGCCAAATAATCAAAACCACAATCACTTTCAAACTTGGAATGTTATGGCTAACTGAGGGATGATAGTGGTTGTAATGATTGTGCACATATAAATAATTTATTTCACATCCAGGCATAAATGTGACACAAAAATCTCAGTCTGCATCTTTGCTGACACAGCAGGAGAAATCTGCAAAAGATTTCTCCTGTCAAATTACAGACAGCAGGCTTCCTACAAACTCAATAATGTCACCTAGCAGCTTCTAACTTTTTAATCAGTACTTACATAGCTTTGGTAGAATAATAATAATGAAACACAAGTTTTGTTTATTTTGTCTGTTTACCAAAATATATTGATGATACAGTTAAATAATGAATATGGTCTGAAAGTGCAGGCCCACAGCTTTAATTTGAGGCATTCACATCCAAATTGGAAGAAGAGTTTAGGAATTATTGCTCTTTAATATGTAGCCCCCTCTTTTTCAAGGGACCAAAAGTAATTGGACAATTGGGGGGCAGGACAATTGGGGGACTACGTTAGATATAGACACACTCTGGTTATAAAAAAGGCGTCGGCATTGTTTACCAATGAAGCGCTAATAGGACCAGTGCAACCAACACAGTTTCGCCCAGAGGTAGTCTGGTTGAAAATACTGGGAGTGATAATTGTTTCCACAACGCTGGCTTGCAATACTCATTATGTCTGGTAAGGTTGTAGCAAATAGATAGTTACCCCAAACTATGTTGTCTACTCAAAATGCTTTCTGTGCCGATGCCTTGCGGGTGTTGATAGGACTCAAGCGTTGAGTGTAAAAATTCCAGTTTGACTTTAAGAAAGTAGTGATTTCTGAACATGCCTAACTAGCATTGGTAAATTATACCTTTTGTGACTTTTTTGCATGGTGGGACTTTTCAGCTGGAAAGGCATTTTAGATAGATGATAATGTAACCAGAGTGCATTTTTAAAATGACTAATACTACAATGATGTTGGTAACATCTCAGTCAGGCATGTTAGTCCAGCTTTAAGTTTTCCAATCTGCTCCTATAGATGCCTTGAATTACTACTTCTTACTATCTTACCAGTTGGTTTGTGGCCTCTCCCTCACTCAGCCTACCTTTCTGATCCATGCTATTGTTATGACTGCCTCTCTCCTGAATGAAGTAAACACATACAATACAATCCTAAATTCAGCTGCTGTCCTGCTATCAGAGATCCTATTAAATGACTCTGATTGATTCACATGATGACAGATCAACAGTCTAACTTGGCGTGGCACTTATCAAAGATCTACCTGTTGATTTGTGACCTCTTTCTCTCTCTCCTTGCCTGTTTGTTCATGTCTATCACTTTCCTGCCATGATCATACATAGCATGAACCAAATTCTTAAAATATTGAACACACTTTAGCAATATCTAGATGATTCAAAACATAAACTGAAGAAAAAAATTGCCAGCTTTTCTGTGTAGATTGTTACCAAGAACCTTAGCTACTTATACTCCATTCTTAACTGGTGGTGGCTCGTCCATTACTTAGCTAGCTACTTGCAGACCCTCTGGTGAAGACTAAGACAGAGATTGTGCAAATCATTTTAGCAGGTGTTCTTCCTTTCAAATCATTCATTATCACTTTTTCACAAAGCCATATGAACTACTCAGTGTGATCTAGCAAAGTAAAGTTTGTTGGATGAAACTTGAAAATAAAGATAACTAGCTAACTATGTCTTAACTGTTTTTTAGCGAGAAGAAAGCTTATATTTTATCATGTCCGTTCGTTCTATAGCTATAAAAAATGTATTGACGTTTATACACATTGTGAAAACTTGTCAAAACTTATAGCTACAGTAACCACTTAGCCAGCCTACACACATTGCTCATCATGAAAGAATGAATGAGAATGTTGGAGACGTGACAAGTTCCAAAGCGTAATTTTTCAAAATAAAATTATTACGCAAAACAACATTATTGGTGGGGGGGGGCACTTTAACCCGTTTCTAATATTGGGAGGGACATGTCCCCCCCGGCTCCTATGCCCTTGCTTGTGAGGCAGGATACGAACGCACTTACACATAGCATCTAATATGTGCTCAACCCACTCAGCCACCAAATCTTAACCGTAGTGATGGGACACGTGAATACGAGGCTCGGAGGCTGGCTCTGACATTTCAATCCAGTCTGCTCGAAGCTAAAGGGCCGAGGCTTTGTATCCAAGCAACAATATCAAGTGATTGATGACGTTTGAAGCTTCGGACGTCACGCAACCATCTAAGGTTTTTTTTATAGACATAGCGCTTTCCAACCATGCTTTAAAACATGTGAAACTAATTTAGTCTACAGCCTATTTACTGGTTAACTGATTAACTTCACAAACCGGTGAATGTCAAAACGTTTCGGCTACACATCATTCATTATCAATTACAAACGGGTAGGCCCAATACCATAGACTATTGTTAGAATTGTCTTGTAATTTCGGTACACATAAAGAATAAGTGGTTCTGTATAGAACCTTTAAGGGTTCTATAGCTTGGTACATATTTGGCACCCTCAAAAGCCTTTTAAAGGTTCAATCCATATCTCAAACTTGCCTTATTGCCTTGGTTGGCCACATTCTTTTTAATAATTCTGCAGAATTACCATGATATGAAGTTAGTTTAACTACTATTACTCATTTAAATAAAATAACCAATAACCTATAATATTTAGAACTACAATAACATACAATAAGTCCTTTGCCACTACCAACCTATTGTAAATTGAAGAAAAATACAAGAGAGGTGGTTTCAAATTGACTGCATTGATCATCAAAAAATAGTTGAATATTTTAAAAACATTACTATACACAATATAAATCATAGGCTATTACAAAATATGAAATATTACAGTGACCAAAATCAACCAGCAAAAACAAGGACAGTAGGCTAAATATTATTAATCTTAGCAACACTTTCTTGAAAATTACTATTTACATCCATTCCATCATTCACTGTGAAAGCAGATTGTACATTTTGAGCACCGGAATGGACACTGATCTTACCATGTTCTAGTTTGAACAAATAATGTTCTATAAATGAGAATGTGTGTTTCATCTTTTTGGGGTACTCCAGACGAAACAAGAAATACACCTCAAGAAGACACTGCAGAGCCTGTGGAACATCCATTTCTCCACTTGTGATGGTGACTCCATCCATCTTTATGGATGCTTTCACAGCAAGGAAGGGATTCCCTGCATCATGGAAGGTGATGGTTGGGAATGAGCATGTTGGTTCCTATGGAAAAGAAACAATGTAAGGAACCTCCTGATAGAATTTAAGCTATAAGTAATTGACAATACAAAATGAAAAGGTGAATATTCAACACATACCTCATCTAAACAGTAAAGGAACTTGGAGCTCTCCTTGAATAGGGCAGGCAGAATCAGTATTGCTGCGCTCTTTTGCACGTCTGAAATTTCAGAAGAAATAAATGATCTCTGCATAAAAACCATGTAGTTTAATGAATACAATTGTGTGTGTGAGAGTGCAAGTACAAGTAACATACCATCTTTGTTAGTCTCAGTTCCCAGCAGGCTTGACAGGAGGCCTCTGACTCCCACTACGAGCCACCCATAGGATAAAAAGTAAAGCATAAAAGAAGTAGGTTATACTAAAAAAAGTAATTTTTTTTAGTATAGGTTATTTCAACTGAACTAAAATTAGACTAAAGCTAAGCATGATAATACATTTTGGTAAACTTTGATAAAAACAAAAAGTATACTTATAAATAAGTTAAATAAAATTGTACTTGTATATAAACCAAATTAAACTACAATGAGAAATGGAATTAAAATTAAAAAATAAAATACAGAAAAAATAAACTGAAATCATGTAACTGTAATATTAATAATGGCTACTCAAAGCAGTGGCACCTGCAGAAAAGGGAACATCTCCATCACCACCTCCTTTGGTTTGCCCATGTGTTCAAATCTCTGATATAGTGAGCGCTTCATTCTGTCCATAATGTTGGGGAAGTCTGGCTGTCACCGACGCAGCTCATTATTGATAGCACTTTTGTGCTCCCTGAAACTTAATTCATTCTCCCCAACACAATCTCAGAAGAAATATACCAAGAAACACAGTATTGGTGTTCAGGGTGTGAACAATGATAATGTACAGGTTCTCAAGCCAAACATCCTACGTTATTTCAATCAGCAAAAAAATTGCAAACCTCATGTTCGATCAAGATCCCCAGAAGATATTTGGATTGCATCTTCCGTTCTTCGCCTTTTTGCTCTCTGAAATTAGCCACAACACAGATCATAAAATGGCAGTGGTTGATACCTCTGAGATGTTCATACTGGAAAGCAGTATGGCTTGCAGATAGACAGACAGACAGACAGATGGGCAGGAAGGCAGGCAAGAATGTCAGACAGGCACCTCTTGTCCAGCTATGTCCTCCAAAGGCACTTGGTCCCCACTTCTCTGTTTTCTGGCGCCAAACCTTTTTTTCATTTCCTGGACTGTTTTTAAGTTTACTAAAGGACACCTCTCTTTCTTGAACTTATTTCTCAGGTACTGCAGTAAGGTTTCCTGTAGATATAGACATAGATTATAATGCTCACACAAAGAAAGAAATGATAAAAATACAACTGAGGAAGAATGCTTTCCATACATAGCCAGAGGAGCTGTTGTTCTTCAGAAATGGAAACCTGGTGATCAGACATCCCAGAACATCAGCATATTTTTTATGGTTTGGGTACCTGAAAGATCACCTCCACAGTTAGAACTTTCCTGCTTTCAAGATTAAGCCAATTCTTTTCAGTATTTACTGCAATTTAGTTAGTTAAAATAAACAACAGTAAAAGTGATATGTCAAAAATCTCAAAGTACTTTCCTGACATCAAACTAGTCGAGTATAAATCAAGGGGATAGCACTGACTATAAGTACCATGTGTATTTGGTTATGTTGTCGAACAACACTTGGATCAACAGTTATTGTAAATGGTACTTGTCCTTCTTTTTGAAAGATAGATCCTTTCTTTGCAGAGCTTCCTGCAGCTCTGGGGGCAGAAGAGGCAGGCTATATAATGCTGGCCATGACTCCTGGGCCCCTTGACTATATAAAGATATGAAGAGGAAATCTTTTACAGAGACTTTCCATAGCACCACACCATATTCATGGAAATCTAGATTTCAGGTTTTACTATTGGCTCGTTCAACAATTAGAGAGCTTATAGGCATGATTTAGTCAACTGACATCATGTCAAAAACTATCTTTGATAAGATGTGAATAAATGCAGTCTATGTAGAGTTGATTCAATCTAGAAAACAATTTTTCTTAGAGGGGATTGGGGGATTAAAAACTTAGATGAGGTGACACCAGTCTGCTGGACACTTACTGAGTGTTTGGTTCTGTAGGGAGTGTATCACATGGTATTGGACCATCTTGTCTATGGAAAGATAAAGTAACATTTTCATGCTTCATGCTCGACTTTCATATCAACAAATATTCCTTTTATAGTAATAAACATGATATACTTACTGGGCCAGAGATGAGGTGTTCCGCAGCTTTTCCAACTCTCTCAAAAACATGACCTGGTGTTTCATCACAGGGAAAAGTTTTTCTACCAACCTCTCTGTTAATCCCAGCAGAGTTTCTCCATCAATTTGCTGTTCTGTTGAGGTAAGAATTACATTAAATTGTTAGGAAATTGTAATCCTAACAAGAGGTTGGTTAACTACAGTGGATATAAAAAGTCTACACACCCCTGTTAAAATGCCAGGTTTTTGTGATGTAAAAGAATGAGACAAAGATAAATCATGTCAGAACTTTCCACTTTTAATGTGACCTATAATGTGAACAATTCAATTGAAAAACAAACTGAAACCTTCGAGGGGGAAAAATGAAAAACTCACAATAACCTGGTTGCGTAAGTGTGCACACCCTCTTATAACTGGGGATGTGGCTGTGTTCAGAATTAACCAATCACATTCAAACTTGTGTTAAATAGAAGTCATTACACACCTGCCATCATTTAACTCTGATTAATCACAAATAAAGTTCAGCTGTTCTAGTAGGATTTTCCTGACATTTTCTTAGTTGCATCTCAGAGCAAAAGCCATGGTCCGCAGAGAGCTTCCAAAGCATCAGAGGGATCTCATTGTTGAAAGATATCAGTCAGGAGAAGGGTACAAAAGAATTTCCAAAGCATTAGATATACCATGGAACACAGTG
>JACXGI010005358.1:31050-47714 GCA_016801175.1 Esox masquinongy | reverse complement strand
GTGGGTTATTGTGCTGTGTGTGTTCCTTGTTTGTAGCCACGTGCTTTCTCCGCTTTTTAAGGTGCTTTTCTTTGCTTATACGATAAAACGCTCTGTGTGCATCTGATCCCGTGTCTGCTGCTTTTTCCTCTCCTTACGCACATGACAAACACACCCATTGTCTACTTGTTGTGTCTATTTGTAAGATTTGTAAGGGTAAGATCAAGGGAGGATGCTGTTATTTCTTTTTACATTTATAGGTATGGGCATAGAAATAATTTGAATCAGTTTACAATCTAAGCATAAGTTCTTCAGATGCTCTGATAATGGGGTAACCCAATAAGTGTTCAAATCACCCAAGGCAACCAACTGAAATAAAGGGTCTGATATGCTCAAAAATGGCCCCAACAACATGCAAAACAGGATGGTAAATTCCTGCTACCGATATGGCAATTTTGGATTATGGTCACATCTACAAGAAAATTTATATTTTCTTGGTGATGGTTAAATGTAATGAATGTGTTATTTAAAGATCTAACATTAATTGCTACTCCAACTCCTTAATGCAATCTGTCACATCTGAAGACATTGAAATATGTGGTTACAATGCCATTACCTGAGAGGGAATTTAAATACCGTCTCTGTACGAGCCAAAATATCAGAGGCCATGTCCTCCACCCACAGCGATAAAAAAATAGAATGTTGTAAAAAAAAAAAAAGGTGACATTGTACTGTATTGTGCTTTTACATTAACAATTTAGTAATTCAGCAGAGCAATTTAAAGTGCCTTGCTCAAGGGTCAATCAAGAGATTTTTCATTTTGCAGATGCAATGAAAGACAAATGGCAGTAAGATAAAATAACATGAATATATTAATTGTTCCGTTTTGAAAATATTTCCTTCAGGCACCAAAATGTATGTCACGTCCTTAACCCAAATACATTCCTACACAAGCATGAATAGTGTTATGGAAATTCTTGAACTAATGTACATTTGAGAAATGTCTGCTTTTCTATTACCTGGTATGTAAACTCTTGTCTTTGTTTGTGACATGTCTGAACAGTATCAGCGGATCATTGGGAACTCTGACCATCTGTTAATCTGCCTAAACCAGTAAGGGTATGTTAGCTTCTGTCCACTTTTGATCCATGAACAGAGTCTTTAAACAAACAAGTCAGGGGAGAATCTTTAATGAGCATGAGTCCAAAATGTTGATCTTCCATAGTTCGTACATGTTCTCTAATGATTACAAAGTTAACACAGTCTTTTATGCCAGGACACAAAGGAGGCAGTCAGTGTTCATAGCCAACCATTACACAAACTATTATAGGAAAGGTTTATCTTACAAAATACCCTTGTATGGTATATTCCAACCTATGACCCAAGGGTCTATTCAGAGAGTCCTATGACAGTCACATACACAGTTCCTAGCAGGTGGTATGGACAGGGTGTTTGGGACCCATCAGTAATGGGGCATCACATTTCCTACCTAGTGTCCTTCGTATAGAGATAGTTAGTACTCTCATACATTGTGTCAAGCTTAATTCAATTACTTTTCATGCTCAATATCTATCAGGTACCTGTCCTTTGTTCTTAAGAAATGTGGTTGACTGTCTTTTACGATGTTCCCTTTGCCCCTACTCGGGTAAACATTTATGGCAGGAAGGATAAGGAACAAATGTTGTCTTTAGAGAATAAATGAGTGGCCTTACCACACCCTTTTTTAACTGTAATAAGTACTCTGACTGTTCTGTGTTTCCTCAGAGATTCCTCACAGGTTTATTCTGTAAGCTTTTGACGCATCTCTCTATTAGCAAATAAACTTCCTGGTAAAATAAAGGTAAAATAAATAAAATAAAAATAAACTGCTAATTACGCCAAGAGAATTTTGTCTCTGTACTTACTCCTAAAAGAGTTCCTATCAATGGAATTACCATCACAATAGCCCTCATGTACAATGCAGAAGATGAAGGCATCAACTTTATTTTATATCACAGCTCTCATTTCATAACAAATTATATTAAAACGTGTATGCTTCCAATCTAATGACACATGTAATAGAAATAGATGTCCTAGGGAGTTCAACCTGACTAGTGAGTAGACTATCAAATGTATGTAGAGCCACTCTCCAGAGGGAAGAACAAGCGCCAATAGCAGTGCTCAAGCAGAATTGGGAACTAACACAGGATTGTCAAAATCACCAGTGGCAGAAGTAGAGCGTGATATGGGATCAGGGGACAAAAATGTTGCTGGTAGGTTTTAAACTGTTCGGTCATGTAGCTAACTAGCTAGGTAGTTAATTCATTTAGTCTCTCTTCCACCCATACATCTATGCGCCTCGGTGTCAGAACAATGAACTAGCTAGGTAGAGCTAGCAAGCAAGTAGGACTAATCTTAGACTGAACTGCTAGTTCTAAATTTTATTAAGATTATATTGATATCAGTTGTTTTCAACAAGCCTAAGATCCTTTCTTTATGAATCAGGGTTGTGTGCACGCGTGCATTCGTGGCGGGCGGACCAAGGCGCGTGGTGGTGATCCCGTATATTCACAGTATACCTACCTACCCAGACACTACTACACCAATGGGTCATTGTCCATTTGGAAGACACATTTGCGACCAAGCTTTAACTTCCTGACTGATGTCTTGAGATGATGCTTCAATATATCCACATACGTTCCCTTCCTCATGATGCCATTTATTTTGTGAAGTGCACCAGTCCCTCCTGCAGCAAAGCACCTCCACAACATGATGCTGCCACCTCCATGCTTCAAAGCTGGGAGCAGTTACATTTTTGATTCACCTGACCAGTGTTTCTCCGAAAAACATGACTTTGTCCCCATTTTCAGTTGCAAATCATAGTCTGTCTTTTTTATGGTGGTTTCAGAGCAGTGGTTTCTTCCTTGCAGAGCGACCTTTCAGTTTATGTCGATATAGGATTCGTTTTACTGTGGATATAGATAATTTTGTACCTGTTTCCTCCAGCATCTTCACAAGATCCCTTTCTGTTGTTCTGGGATTGATTTGCACATTTCGCACCAAAGTACGTTCATCTGTAAAAGACAGAACACATCTCCTTCCTGAGCAGTATGACGGCTGCATGGTCCTGTGGTGTTTATAATTGCATACTGTTTTTTGTACAGATGAATGTGGTACCTTCAGGCATTTGGAAACTGCTCCCAATGAAGAACCATACTTGTGGAGGTCTACAAGCCTTTTACTGAGGTCTTGGCTGATTTCTTTTGATTTTCCCATGATGTCAATAAGAGGCACTAAGATTAAAGTTCGGCCTTGAAATACATCCACAGGTACACACTTTTAATTGACTCAAATGGTGTCAATTAGCCTCCATTTGAGTCAATCAAAAAAATGACATAATTTTCTGGAATTTTCCAAGCTGTTTAACAGCACAGTCAACATAGCGTATGTAAACTTCTGACCCACTGGAATTGTGATATGGTGAATTATAAGTGAAACAATCTATCTGTAAACAATTATTGGAAAAATTACTTGTCTTGCCAAAAGTACAGTTTAACAAAATCTGTTGAGTGGTTGAAAAATTAGTTTTAATGATTTCAAATTAAGTGTATGTAAACTTTTGTCTTCAATCGTATGACTATTTCTCAGGGATAGCACATTTTTCTGTTCTCCTCACATAACAGTAATTACTTCTTTATGTTCTCATGTGATTTGTTGTTTCATTCTCAGGCCATCGCTAGAAAACTAATAGGCCAGGGCAAAGTCTGGCAGAGTACAGAAGTATCATAAACTGGTCTGAGTTCACAACAAAGGTTTGACCCAAACCTTCTCCACCAGAGCCTTGCTTTCAACATGCACAGTATACCTCATTTACTAAATTTTTTTCTGGGCAGTCTCATAATTGGAAACATGTATAGGAGCAGGGATTAACTTAGGGTTTAATTAAGACTTGGGCCCCCCCAAAAGAGGTAAAAACAGCAGGGCAAAACATGTATATATCATTCTTAGCTATTACAATATATTTACCATATTCATGCCTGGAAGAATCTTGTAATACGATTTCAGACACCCCTAAAGTGGACCATACCATTTCTTAACGCATTAATCAGAAGACCCTTATTACTAAGAGATCTAACTTTAAAAAGTACTCATTTAAAACCAGTCAAAGCAGATTGTGGTTATCTCCACAGCAGGCATGGAGACCAGAACCACGCTTAGACCAAACAGAACTGATGTGAGAGGACTTACTGTATGTAAAGTTTCTACTTGACCCGCGGTGAATATATCTCGGTCATCTGAGAATTTCACTGTGGACAGACAGAGATAGGTAAGACCTAAAGTTCAGAGTTCAGGTGTAGCTGCTCCATTTCAGAGTATTGCAGTGCAGAACTAGCACTGATAGCAGAACAGAAGAGGATCCACCATAGAAATATGTTGATCATCATGGTGGAAATGTCAGTAGGCCAGAAACCCAGGACCCAAGTTAAGAATTGTTGCAAGACGAATATCCACGTGTCACAGCCAGTACTGTAGATGTGCTCCTTTGTGATGTAGCCTATGGTGTGCACGAATACGTCTTCTAATCGAGCCGGTAGTAAACAGACCCACTAGATAGGGAACACTGCAGCAGACAAACAGCACCAATGATAGTTCCACGAACCCAGAAATTACAGATGATAGTGTAGCAGACGTTGGCTAACGTCAGCAGGCCAATGCCAAATTCAGACAAGGATCCAGGAACACAAACTTGTAAGTAACACAGATACCACTACTGTATAATTTAGTGTAGTTTTATATTAAAAATACAAACAAAGCAACAGAATTAAATATCCACAGGAAGAGAAGCGAGAACCGCGCCAGCGTGCTCTCAACCCGGAAGTTCCTAACCCCTTAACTCTTTGCCTTGCATTAAGAGCTCCTTTGACCCCATTTTGTGGGTTCACAGCAACAGCTTCCAAATGCAAATGCCACACCTAGAATCAACTCCAGACCTTTTACCTGCTTAATTGATGAAGAAATAATGAAGGAATAGCCCACACCTGTCCATGAAACAGCTTTTGAGTCAATTGTCCAATTACTTTTGGTCCCTTGAAAAAGAGGGGGCAACATATTAAAGAGCTGTAATTCCTAAACCCTTCCTCCAATTTGGATGGGAATACCCTCACATTAAAGCTGATAGACTGCACTTTAAGCCAATAGTCATTATTTAACTTGAATATATTTTGATAAACAGCCAAAATAACAAAACCTGTGTCAGTGTCCAATTATTTCTGCGTCCAGGGTCCAGGAGAGGTCCTCGGAGATGTGGACTTCCAGGTATTTGAAGCTGGGCACAAGCTCAACCTCAGTGCCATCGATGAGAACTGAAGTGTGACCGCAGCCTTTAGATTTCTTGTAATCCAGAATGAGCTAATTGGTTTTCTTTGCATTTAGGGCCAGGTTGTTGTCAGCGCACCATGCCCCCAGGCACTTGATCTCCTCCCTATAGGCTTATTCGTCATTGTCACTGATCAGGCCTACCACCATGGTGTTGTCTGCAAATTTGACGATGATGTTGGAACTGTGTGCAGGAACGCAGTCGTAGGTGAAGAGGGAGTACAGGTGGGGGCTCAGCACGCAGCCTTGTGGAACACCAGTGTTCAGGATCAAGTTTCAAAGTTTATTTTCAAATGCACTGAATAACACACAGTGTCATACTGTACAATGAAATGCTTGTGACATGGCACCTGACATCCACATAGTAAGAATTAAGAAAAATATATAAAACAAAATATTGCAAAAAAAATAAAGCAATAATATATATAACACTGTAAAAAGAGCACTGTAAACTAGCAGCAACATGGGAAGTAGAATTGAATATAACAGACATGGCAATTATGGCAGTAATATACATAACATGTAAACTAGCGGCAATTTTAAAAAGAGTAGGATGGGAATATGAATAATATGGGTAGAAGCATTGAACATTATAGATACATATGAGTGTAATATGCTTATGAATGGTACATGCAAAGGAATATTCTAATGTACATTGAATGTACCTGAAAAGACATCAGAGCATCTGGAATGTTCGTGTGTGATTATTACGATGCTGGCTGAGAAGCCTTATGGCCTGAGGGAAAAACAGTTTGTGAGTCTGGAGGTGGGTGCCCCGCACTCGGTGTGTTCTTTGATGAACAAACCGAGAAACTTGAATTTGGAGACTCTCTCCATTTCAGCTCCATCGATATGTATGGGCATTGACCCTCGGGATGACATCATCGATACATATGCTGAGGTATATGCTGAGACAGAGTCTGTGTATTTATCAATGTCCCCATCGGCTGCATCCCGGAACATCTGTCAATTCGTTGTTTCAAAGCAGTGCTGTAGAGCATTAATGGATCCCTCATTCCAGCGTTGAACTGACTGAAAAAACAGTTTATCCTGTTTTAGGTGTTGTCTGTAGGATGGGAGGAGCAAAATCTATGTGTGATCAGCCTTACCAAAAGCAGGGCAGAGGATGGGTTTGTACCCAATTCGTATTTGTGAATAACAATGGTCAAGACACTGATCATCACAGGTAGGAAAGTTAATGTGCTGGTGGTATTTTGGCAAAACATTCAGGGTGAAGTGACGTACCGCAAATTCCCAGCAAAAGATGGACTGCTTTTGTGCTTGGTAAGATGTGTTGTGATGCTCTCTCTCTCCCTTCAAGGTTGTCCCTTGGTTAAGCTATCACGTTTAAAAGTAATTTGTTCTGGTGTTAACTGCATGGAAATGTAACGATAGAAAATTGCTAATGTGTTCCTGAGTGTTGCCATTGGTTATGGTCGGCAAAAACGGACGTTACTTCTGTCAAATCCTTTTTATTGGATTTTACTTTTCACTTCAGATATTTACATCAATACATCACCTATTTAGAATATTTACATCTAACAGTTACATACATACATTCATTTGGCAGTGAAATCATGTTTATGGTCATGTTATTTTGGGAAATGTATGTTGGTGATGAGACCCTAAGACCCTGCCCCGCTATCATGAGCGGGATGTTTGGGATCCCCTTTGTTCTCTGCTTTACACATAGTCAGGCTGCTTACCCACTCCTGGCCACTGCCCCAGATGAAGTTGCAAATGATCTTGCTGATGCATCTTTTTGTCTGTGTGTTTGGTGGAAAAACCTTACCTACATACAGGTTCATCTCAAAAAATTAGAATATCATGGAAAAGTTCCTTTTTTCCCGTTATTCAAATCAAAAAGTGAAACATTTTAGATTGATTTCACATAAAGTGAAACATTTCAACATTACTTTTTTGGTTCAATCTTGATGATTATGGCTTACAGTTCATGGAAATCAAAAATCCAGTATCTCAAAATATTAGAATGTAAATATTAGAAAATGTACCATACAGAAATGTCAACCTGAGAAGAGCTCTAACACTAGAACCACCAAGCCTTTCAGACAAACAGTATCAGCCAGAGCTGAACACTGTTCCTTGTCATTAGCATACGAATCGGCCCTATTAGCGTACACATTCCCCTCTGCAGCATCACCTTCCAGCCAGAGCATCAGTTCATCTACTGGGTCATCATGAAACTATTGGGAATAGTCTAAAAAAAAATGAATTACAGAATTTGTTTGTTTTAAATGGTTAATGAATTTGAAAAAATACAAGAATGTGTTTGTTTTGAAGGTCTTATCATACAATAAGAAACCAGGCAAGCCTACTTCAGCTGGCCTGCAATAGAAAGCACAGATCATTGTTACCCTCCCGTGATTCGAACCCGGATCGCCCACGCGAAAGGCTGTGTCTTTAACCACTACGCCACCAAGCTGCCAATCTGCAAAGTGTCGGTATGGCCTCTTCACATTATATAATTCCGTCACACATTAACATCACATCAAGTTTGAATATTTCTTTAGACACCATTAACCATTATGTTAAACTGAGTAACATTTCTTATTAAGTTTTCCTCCACCACAAATAGCATCTATGAACTGTATGGCTTTTGCCACTGGCCGTTTTAACAGCATATTAGCCATTTGTGAATGACATTGAAAATCCAACAGAAACAGTCACAATATAACAGTAAACAGTTTCATTTTAGGCTTACAATGTAGCTACTGAAGGTTTTAGCCAGCAAGTTTTTGTTTATCCTGTTCAAATCCTCTTTTGCCACTGGCCGTTTTAACAGCTAATTTGCCATTCGGAAATAACACTGATACAGTATCTGTATCAACATAGGTGACGATAGTGATGGCCATTCGAGGCTTCATTACCGTTCTTCTAGCAGCAGGATATTATGCTAGCAGTGCTAACTCAGATTTTCTTTTTCAAAATAAAAGCCATCATTGAAATATATAAAGGTAATATAGTTAACAATCTAGTCTGTACATTTTATGTTTAATGTCCGTTCCAATGTTATTCTTGTCTGTTCTTTTTCACAGACTAGATTGTTAACTATATTGCCTTATACATTTCAATGATGGCTTTTATTGTGATAAAGAAAATCTGAGTGCTTCCAGCATAATATCCTGCTACTAAAATAACGCTAATGAAGCCTCAAATGGCCATCACTAGGTGACGATAACTGACTTTTTCGTCAAGTGAAAAGAAATGTATATTGGTGATGGTATAACTGAGACCCTGCACCGCAGGGTGGAATCCACCAGAAATAGTCACAATACTGTATAACCATAAACAGTTTTAGTTGAGGCTTACTATAATGTTGTAACTGAATGTTGTAGCCAGCTAAGTTTTTTTCTATCCTTACCCAAAAAGCATGCCCGGATGAGTACTTCGAAAATCCACAAGAAATAGTCGCACTATAACCGTAAACAGTTTTATTCCGGCCTGCAATGGACCCTCACTGGATTCAAACTCAAGTCTCCCACATGAGTGGCACAGTCTTTATTAACCACTATGCCAAGGCGCTACACATTTTACCAGTCGCCAGACACCATTCAGCATTGTATTAAACTGACTAACGTTTCTTAAGTTTACCTCCACCACAAATAGCGTCAATGAACTATGGCTTTTGCCACTAGCTGTTTTAACAGCTTATTAGCTTAATAGGCTTACTAGTATCTACTAATTTCCTAGGAATAGTCATAAGAATTGAGCAATTGCTATCGAGACTGAAGATGAACTTTTCCCTGCCAAAGCTATTTCATTTCATGGCACAAAAACATTTGTTTTTCTTTCATTCGTGAATGACATTGATACAATAACTATAGGTGACGAAAACTGACTTTCTCATCAAGAGAAAAGACGAGAGAATCGTGGAAACCCCAACTCTTTTACTGCACAAGGGGTTTTGATAAAGCGTATATTATTACCCTCAAAAGCATGCACACCAGAAACAGGAAAAAACAGAAATCCACCAGAAGCAGTCGCAATATAACCGTAAACAGTTTTAGTTTAGGCTTATTGTAACGCAGCTATTGAATGTTGTATGTAGCCAGCTAAATGTTTGTCTATCCTACCTGACCCAAAAAGCATACGTGGATGCGTACTTCGAAAATCTACCAGAAACAGTCGCAATATAACCGTAAACAGTTTTATTTCAGGCTTACTATAACATAGATACTAAAGGTTATAGCCAGCGAAGTTTTTGTCAATCCGGAACAAACCTAAATGTATACTTTGTTTTAACTGTGAGGAGATTCGATCACAGAACCTATAGCTTGCAGGTCCACTTCTCTAACCACTACACCAGTGGTTCCCAACCATGGCCCTTAAGTACCCCCAACAGTACACATTTTCATTGTAGCCCCAGCCAAGCACAGCTGATTGAACTTGTCAACTAATTATCAGGCTGTCATTGAGTTGAATTGGGTGTGCTTGTCCAGGGCTAAAACAAAAATGTGTGCTGTTGGGGGTACTCGAGGACCGGAGTTGGGAACCACTGCACTGCGCTATTTAACAAGGTAGGTCAGTCAGTCAGTCAGTCAGAGACATTCGCTTTTCTAGGCCGGCTCCGCTTACACGGGCTGGCAAAAAAAAAGACTAAAAAAGAACACATAGAATGATTATTTCCTAGATCAGATTAGATTCAACTTTATTGTCATTGAACAGTACAAGTACAGTACAACGAAATACAGTTAGCATCTAACCAGAACTGCAAATAGAGGAGGGCAGAAAATCAGAAAAGTATTTACAAATATTAAGTATATTATGTTACCAGTGGAATGTGTGGATGTGCAATGATGCACTTGCAGTACAAATGGCAATACTAAATGTGCAATAAGGCAAATAGAGGGGGGCAGAAATTTGACAGTATTAGGTATAGTGTATGTTACAAGTGGCATAATAGTTGTTCGGGTACAAATGGCAATTTCAAAATGGCATTTAAGATTTGCAAACGAGACAAATGAAGGAATGATGTATTAAGGGACAGTAGCATGTGCACCCGGGATGCAGAGATAGCAGCAGTGAGGTCCCGAGGTAGACATGCGTGTTGTTAGCTTCTGTCCACTTTTGATCCATGAACAGAGTCTTTAAACAAACAAGTCAGGGGAGAATCTTTAATGAGCATGAGTCCAAAATGTTGATCTTCCATATTTCTTACATGTTCTCCAATGATTACGATTATGATTAAGTTAACACCGACTTTTATGCCAGGACACATAGGAGACAGTCAGTGTTCATAGCCAACCATTACACAGACTATTATAAGAAAGGTTTATCCTACAAAATACCCTTGTATGGTGTATTGCAACCTATGACCCAAGGGTCTATTCAGAGAGTCCTATGACAGTCACATACACAGTTCCTAGCAGGTGGTATGGACAGGGTGTTTGGGACCCATCAGTAATGGGGCATCACATTTCCTACCTACGTACAGAGATAGTTAGTACTCTCATACATTGTGTCAAGCTTATTTCAATTACTTTTCATGCCCAATATCTATCAGTGTGTAACAACTGTAAGAATGCAAGCACAACGGCAATTCTAAATGTGCAAAGAGACAAAATAAATGTACAAGTTGTTTGTGCAACTGAAATGCAGGGATAGCAGCGGTGAGGTTGTTGAGGTAGACACGCACTTTTAACAACTCAAAACGTCCATTAACAGGCATAGCAAGGTTGTGTACTAGTAGAATAATACAAGGGAGTAGTGTAAAAAGGTTCCTGAGAGGCGAGGAGGGTATGGTGAGTGATGGGTCACAGAGTTCACAGAGTTCTCTGGGTCACAGAGTTAAGCAGGGTTACGCTAGATGGGAAGAAACTGTTCCTGAGCCTACTGGTCTGGGACCGAAGAGACCTGTACGGCCTGTCTGATGGTAGGAGGGCAAACAGTTTGTGGCATGGGTGTGAAGTGTCCCTGTCCTTCCCTGTAGGCTGACTCGTCATTGTCACTAATCAGGCCTACCACCGTGGTGTAGTCTGCAAACTTGACGATGGTGTTGGAACTGTGTACAGGAACGCAGTTGTGGGTGAAGAGGGATTACAGGAGAGGGCTCAGCACACAGCCTTGTGGAACACCAGTGTTCAGGATCAGGGTGGAGGAGGTGAGGTTGTTTAACCTGACAGACTGGGGTCTGTTGGTTAGGAAGTCCAGTTGCAGGAAAACAGACGTTCTGACCGCGCTCAAAACAACTTTCGTTCTCCCTAAACTAAACAAATGATTTCAGAGTGTTTGCCAGTTTTGCCAGTCATCAGAGGAACACGCGTTATAGAGAAATAAGGCCAGTCACCAGAGGAGGTAGCTATCAATATTGCTGCCACAATTGTATCCCCAGTTATATTGAAACGTATTGAGAAACACAGGCGTTAGGTAAAGCAAGTTTGGCTAGCTAACACTAACAGTAGTATTTCCATGCTTATCCATGATTGTTCATCCAACATTAAATGCAACATAAATGTATCGGTTTTCAATGTGATTTTCTTTAGGAGAAAATAGTTTAAGCCGTTGCAACAAAAGAGAAAGGAGGAGCAGGGACAAGTGACAAACAACTTTAGTTTAAAGTTGGATTAAATTATGTATTTACTTGAATCCGAATAAGCTTATTAATTAGGAGAAATTATTATTACCATCTCTTAAAGGTTATGCCATGCGTTTTTATAAGAAGTCCACGCATTACTTCAGGGAAGAGACAAGAGTCTTGATAGTGAGGGACAGAGTGGTACAGAAAGTAGAGAGCCAACAAGGTACATGGAAGAGGAGAGAGTAGACCATAGTGGAACAAAGGATAGAAGAGAGGAAAGAAGAGGTGGAGATAACAGTAGAGGAAGTGAAGAAGGAAAAAGATGGAGGGGAGGGAAGAGTGAATAGATGGAGGGTGACCCCGCTCAACAACATTCCCACCACAGCAAGAAATATTTCCAGAGGAAACACAGAAGTATGGGCAGCATCCACGTTTCCACTGATAAGATGGTGTTGTCCACCAATGTTTAATTTCTATAAAAATAATGTCCACCAATGTTTAATTTCCTTCAGTGTCATTGACCGGATGCCAGTCTCATGCCCCCTCCTGCACCAGTTCAATTGGGTTGCCATACGGCTATACACAGAATATTGCCTGTTTCAAAGAGTACTTGCTGGATACTGATTCCATCCTTTGGCTGGTTGTGGGGAGATCTTCTGAACAATATGTTTAAGATTTGAGCTTTGTCAGCATAAGGGGGCCACCATGCAAGACCATCAGAATACCACTCCTTTGCCTCTGTTCCTCAACACAGTGGGAGAGTAAATGTACATTTGGGTAAACATGGAAAGTCCTGTTAGCAAGATTAAAACCAGCACTATTTTGTTTACGTTCGCAATTGCACAAAATCGCCTCATGTAAACAAAGGAGAACGGCGCACACTCTGATGTCAACCAGATAAAGGCACACACTGACGTTACAAGCCAAAATCTCGGTTTTCCCTGTAAACACTAAAAACTGAGTTTCTGAATATCTTCACCCTGGGAGGAGTTTTTCAAAAGGTCCGTTTTCAGTGACATAAAACGCAGTTTGCGTTTGGACAAAAGGCCAAAACACATAGAAAACCCCCCGTTTTAAAAAATTCCAGTGTATGTGTGGACTAGGCCTTAGTTAGCTAGCTAGCTAGGTACACTGTGCACGTTGCTGTAGTTCACATTATTAGATAGAAACACACTTTGCTTACCTACGCATATAACTAAGCTAGCTAACTAGATTTCGAGATTATGTTTGTGTATTCACCTTATGTTCTATGAAAACTGTTTTGCAGCAAAAATATATTGTCGCCGGATGAGGTCTGTATCGGACTTAGGTCAGGAAATTAATGATCACGGAAAAGACTGCGCAGGATTGTACAAAGTAAACGCATAGAACCGCCCAGCCCAGACCCATTTCCTGCGCCTGGGCTCCTTGCTTACTACACCTTGACATACATGAATAACAAAATTTAAAAATATAAATTTAATGAGCAGAGTAAAAGCATGATCAAAAGACAACTTAGTGTCATTTTCACAGTGACATTTGCGGTCGCTGTTGGTTTGTTTGTTTTTTTTGCTAGGAGGCTCAGGCATTGGAGGTGGTGGCTCATTATCAGAATCAGATGAATACCCGACATTCAAGACGTCGATATCGGGATCTATTTCTATCTGACTCCATCTCATCTAAATTTTGCAGCATCTGCAATGCTGTCAGGGCGTCGAATCGTCAGGTTATGTTTGCCATTGTGAACTAAACGCTGTAAATTTGGTCTGAGTTGTGTCTGACTTGCTCACCGAGTTCAGAATGTATACAATTTCTACCCTCATCATCATTCTTCATCATTACACTTCAGTCACATGCATAGGCGTGTCTGGGTTGATCAGGGGGTTATCGCCCATTCATCCATTGATGAAATTGCTATTTCATTGCTATTTATTAGATTAGATTCAACTTTATTGTCATTGAACAAGCATAACGAAATGCAGTTAGCATCTAACCAGAAGTGCAAATAGAAGAGTGCAAAAAAATTACAATTAAGAACAGTATGTTATAAGGGGGATGTATAAATGTGCAAATTGAAGGTGCATGGTGGCATGTGCAACTGAAATGCAGGGATAGCATCAATGAGGTTCACGAGTTAGACATCTAAATGTAACAACTGAAATAGAATGTAAACATCATGTACATAATTTCAAAGAATGATTTACAGTAGCCTGCATGAAAATATAGAAATGTCATTTGTCGATTGTATTAATGAAAAACAGTAATGTGTAATAAATTTGCTGAATTGATAATTGGTGATAGTTGGTATTTCATTTTGTGAATAATTATTTAGCGTAATACATTTCAGGGTTTTTCCTGGCTCAGAATGGGCCTTTGGGGGGTGACTACGCATGATAGTAAGCATGATCGGTCCGCACACAGTAAAGGCAATGAGTTACCTTATGACAGAAATCTATGCACTTTCTTGTTATTTCTGACCATTTAATAAACTTAAATGTCGATCATGCTTGAATAAATGAAACCCCATTAATAAAACTGGTTAAAAAAAAGAACTTTATTACAACATTGAATGGGGGGAGGGGAGTGAGTTTGAGGGACAGGGGTGTGGGGTTGGGAAAGGCAGTCAGTTGCAGAGGTCACATCCTGCTTAAGAGCATTTAACCCTCTTTGTATTAACTAAATAAAAGGATCTGACAAGGCCATGGTAGTCTATTGGACTGGACAATATGACCTAAATTCAAAATCACGATTAATTGAACATTTTACCTCGATTACGATTAATGAACGATTATTTTGATTTTCCTCTCTGGGAGCCATCACCTTATCTTGGTGGAGAGGTTTGTGTGTTCCTATGAACCTGAGGGCTGTGTTGTCTGGGCCTTAGTGCTCCTGGTAGGGTTTCCCATGGCAAAGTGGTCTCAGGGGAGGAGCCAGACTAAGAATGGTTCGAAAAACCCCTATGCACAAGCGAGGAAGAGGAGGTATTACCCTGCCCGGAGGAAGCCCGGGGCTCCCATCTGGAGCCAGGCCCAGAGGGAGTGCTCGCCAGCAAGCGCCTGGTGGCCGGGTTTGTCACGGAGCCCGGTCGGGCATAGCCCGAAAAAGCAAAGTGGCACCCCCCTCTCCATCCTATGGGCCCACCACTCATGGGAGGAACCGCTGGGGTCGGGTGCGCTGCCATATGGGTGGCAGTGAAGGCCAGGGGCCTCGACAGACCAGACCCGGGTGGCCGGGGCTGGCTCTGGGGACGTGGAACGTCACCTCTCTGTGGGGTAAGGAGCCGGAACTTGTGGGGGAGGTGGAGCGCTATCGGTTAGATCTGGTGGGGCTTACATCCACGCACAGTCTCGGTTCTGGAACCGTACTCCTGGATAGGGGATGGACTCTATTCTTCTCTGGAGTTTCCCAGGGTGTGAGGTGCCGGGCGGGGGTTGGGATACTCACAGTATCCCGGCTGAGTGCCGCTATGTTGGAGTTTACCCCGGTGGATGAGAGGGTCGCCTCCCTACGCCTACGTGTTGTGGGGGGGAAAACACTGACTGTTGTTTGCGCATATGCCCTGAACAGCAGTTCGGTGTATTTGGCCTTCTTGGAGATCCTGAATGGAGTCCTGTATGGGGCTCCAGTAGGGGACTCCATAATTCTTCTGGGGGACTTCAACGCGCACATGGGCAATGATGGAGACACCTGAAGAGGCGGCCTCCCTGATCTGAACTTGAGTGGTTGTTTGTTGTTAGAGTTCTGTGCTAGTCATGGATTATCTATAACGAACACCATGTTCGAACATAAGGATGCTCATTAGTGTACGTGGTACCAGAGCACCCTAGGTCGAAGGTCGATGATTGATTTTGTGATTGTGTCATCGGATCTGAGGCCGCATGTTTTGGACACTCGGGTAAAGGGAGGGGCGGAGCTGTCAACCAATCACCATCTGGTGGTGAGTTGGGTCAGGGGGTGGGGGAAGACTCTGGACAGACCAGGAAAGCCCAAACGGGTAGTGCGGGTGAACTGGGAACGTCTGGAGGAGGCCCCCGTCCGAAAGACCTTCAACTCACACCTCTGGCTGAGCTTTTCTGGCATCCCTGTGGAGGTTGGGGGCATTGGACCTGAGTGGTCGATGTTCAAAGCCTCCATTGCCGAAGCTGCGGCGGGGAGCTGTGGTCTAAAGGTCTTAGGTGCATCAAGGGGCGGTAACCCTCGAACACCCTGGTGGACACCGGTGGTCAGGGAAGCCGTCCAACTGAAGAAGGAGGCCTTCCGGGATATGTTATCCCGGAGGACTCCGGAGACGGTTGCAGTGTACCGACGGACCCGAAGGGCTGCGACCTCTGCTGTGAAAGAGGCAAAAGTGGGAGGAGTTCGGGGGAGCCATAGAGAAGGACTTTCGGTCCGCACCAAGGTGCTTCTAGAAAACCATCCGCCACCTCAGGAGGGGAAAACGGGGAACCATCCAAGCTGTATATGCTAAGGATGGGACACTGTTGACCTCAACTGAGGAGGTAATTGGGCGATGGAAGGAACACTTTGAGGAACTCCTAAATCCCACTAACACACCCTCTATAGTGGAGGCAGAGCTGGAGGCTGATGGGGAAACATCGTCAATCTCCTTGGCAGAAGTCACTGAGGTAGTCAAACAACTCCACAGTGGCAAAGCTCCGGGGATTGACGAGATCCGTCCAGAAATGTTGAAAGCTTTGGGTGTGGAGGGGATGTCTTGGATGACACGCCTCTTCAACATTGCGTGGGAGTCGGGGACAGTGCCAAAGGAGTGGCGGACCGGGGTGGTGGTTCCCCTGTTCAAAAAGGGGGACCA
>JACXGI010005358.1:0-22863 GCA_016801175.1 Esox masquinongy | reverse complement strand
TGCAACTAAGAAAATGTCTGGAGAATCCTACTACAACAGCTGAACTTTATTTGTGATTAATCAGAGTCACTTTAAATGATGGCAGATGTGTAATGACTTCTATTTAACATGAGTTTGAATGTGATTGGTTAATTCTGAACACAGCCACATCCCCAGTTATAAGAGGGTGTGCACACTCATGCAACCAGGTTATTGTAAGGTTTTTATTTTTCATTTTTCCCCCTCGAAGATTTCAGTTTGCTTTTCAATTGAATTGTTCACATTATAGGTCACATTAAAAGTGGAAAAAGTTCTGACATGATTTATCTTTGTCTCATTCTTTTACATCACAAAAACCTGGCATTTTAACAGGGGTGTGTAGACTTTTTATATCCACTGTAGATGGCTCACCTTGTCGAAGGCCTTCTGGTCTAGGTTGAGGAGACAGAAGGGCTGAGACCATTTGACAGAGTGAGCAAAAATGTCCCTTATAGCTGAGAGGTTATCCAGAGACGACCTCACCGGGGCACCGCAGGTCTGGTCGGATCAAATGGCCTGCAGGAGCGTCCTTTGTAATCTATACATACTAGGGTTTTTGTCAAGATCTTGTAATCTGAGCCCAGGTGACTGATGGGGCGCCAGTTCCTGAGCTCAGTGGCATCACCTATTCCCTTCTACTGGAGGGTATTCACACTTTGCCTCATTGATGGTGCAAGCTTACCCTCCCTGTACATCCTATTGTAAACCACCCCCAGACCGACTTTAAGATGATCCCAGAATGTATAACGGTTTTTCATAAGAATGTTTCTGAAATCTCACCCTTCATGAATGTATAAGTATGTTAATCACACATCAATATGCAATCAATATGAGCAATCAATATGGTAAACAGTATAATCATTATCAAATGATGTGTAAGTCTTATGTTGGAATAATTAAGTGACAATGAATGTATAAGCAAGGTACATTGAAATGCATTAAAATAAAAGGCCCTAATGGCTCTATTATTTTTATAGAAGTTTCTAGAACCAATGTTTAACAAAGAATGGGTTTTGGAAGGTTGTTAAACAATGGTGGCGGGAGAAGGTCCGCCCAGAGATTAACAAAGGGACGGCCAGGTGATGTTATGCAAGATATCACTGTATAAATGTGTGAGTCCGAGGTTGACAAGACAGTTGTTTCTGCAGATCAACTCAGCTTTTATGATCTTCATTAAAGTCTAATTTGAATCCACAAACTCCTGATTTATTGCATCTTTTTGGTGGGAAGAGGGGAACATTTTCCAAACAAATGTTTCCATACAAATGTTCTATAAAACTCAGCAGGGAGCCCATCTGGACCTGGTGTCTTACCCGTACTTAGAAAATGCATAGCTCGGGTGAGTTCCTCCTGCGACAGGTCCTTCTCCCCCTCCTCCTCATCTGAGATTGGGGTTATGTGGCTAAGGAGTGTGTTGATTAGTGTGTTGTCTGTTGTCTTATCTGAGTATTGATTAGTGTTGAAGTCGGTGATGATGTTACTGATGGTCGGTTCGTCAGTATGTAGTGTCTTTAACCACTACGCCACAAAGCAATACATTTGCCGGGTGTCGGTATAGCCTCTTGACATTAAATAATTTTGTCACGCAGTAACATCACGCAGTTTGAATATTTAGCTAGACACCATTAAGCATTGTGTTAAACTGAGTAACGTTTCTTAAGTTTACCTCCACCACAAATAGCATCTATGAAATGTATGACTTTTGCCACTGTTCGTTTTAAAAGCTTATTAGCCAGTAATATGTCGCTAGACAATATTAAGCATTGTGTTAAACTGAGTAACGTTTCTTATTAAGTTTACCTGCACCACAAATAGCATCTATGATCTGTATGGCTTTTGCCACTGGCCATTTTAACAGCTTATTAGCCATTCGTGAATGACATTGATACAATAACTTTCAATATAGGTGACAATAACTGACTTTTTCGTCAAGTGAAAAGACGAGAGAATCGTGTAGACAGCGAAGTGTTTATCTATCCTGAACGAATCCTAATATCCACTAGAAATGTTGTATTTTATGCTTCCTATAACATAACTACAGAATGTTGTAGCTAGCTAAGTTTTAGTCTGTCCTGAACTGATCCTAAGGCATAATTTGACTGTGACAGGAGTCGAATGCGGGACCTGCTGTTCCGTAGTCCGTGTCTCTAACCACTACGCTATTTAGCAAGGGTCGGGCGGTCGGTCACTCACTCAGAGACATTCGCTCTTCTAGGCCAGCTCCGCTTACGCGGCCCGGCAAAAATAGAAACGATACAAGGAAAGCTTGATCTTAATGTTGTCTTGAAGTCTTTGTGTTTGTGTGTGCATGCATTTTATTAAGGCAACCATATCTTTATATCACTTTTGCTTCATCCACAGAGGAAAATGGCATGACAAATGTGAAGTTGGTATGACAAATGTGAAATCATGTAACTCCGGAGTACGAGCACAAAGTACGTTTGAAACTATGATCTTTTGCTTACCGTTTTTAACAATCACTAACACACTAAAACTGGTTCTATGAACTACAATACACAAAACCCTATAGCTAAATTCATAAGTATTATTCAACTGTTTTCACTCAAATCTTTGTTACATTCACACTTTTTTGCAAAACAGCACAAATGCCTCTTTGTAAAGTAAAATTGTCACCATGTTGTCATGTAGAAAGCACTGCCATTCAATAACAAAACTCAAATCATCAAAATTCTAACAAGCTCACCACACAGCTGTTACTGTGTCAACACTAACAAGCCAAATTAATCAACAAGCAATCAGGATGTTGGCATGGAAAAAGGGTTACAGGTAAGCTCACCTGAGTTCTGGAACAATGGATGAAAACATCACAGGTAGAGGAAGAAGGAGAATGAGAGGAGATGGATGAGAGAGAGGAAGAACATCCATAATGATCTCTAATGACATTCGTGGCACTGTACTTGTGCATGTTCTTGAATATGGTATGGCAACGAGGTAAGCTGGGATGAGAGTACAGCTACACCTGAGCCAGTTCACTGTTGCTTGAATTGTTCAGACTTACTTTCAGACATGAAAATATACTACTTACTGTAAAATTATCTGATTACTGTGCTGGGTAGTCCAGTAGTCAGATAAGTACATACTCAATCTTGTAGTTTGTCGACCTGCACTGTTTGTTCTTAATGATTTACAGAAAGGAAAGAGAACGTGGTAGATGACCAGTTTGGTCAAAAGGACAGACAGCAGAGAGAAAGAGGAAAGAAATGAAGAGAGAGACAGAGAGGAGAGAGCCAGCGAGAGAGGGTTGCAGAAGAAAAAAGTGAGAGGAGAGAGCCAGAGAAAGAGAGGTTAAAGAAAGAAGAGTGAGAGAGGAGAGAGCCAGAGAAAGAGAGGTTAAAGAAAGAAGAGTGAGAGAGGAGAGAGCCAGAGAGAAAGAGAGGCTTCCCAAAGAAGAAAGAAAAGTGAGAGAGGGATTGAGAGGAAATATGGAGAAAGCTGCCAGAAGAGGAGCAGCCCTGAAAAAAAATATTTAAAAAACAAATACTGTTATGTTACAACGAGCCCTGTAAAAGCTTTCAAGCCTGTGCTGGGTAAGCGGGCAACAAATGAAAAAGAAAAAAATACTAAAATAAACAATGAAGGTGATTAAATATTTTGTCAAATTCAGTTATTAAATACATTTTAGTATTTAATAACTGACATTCGTTTTGATGATTCCTTTACACATGCTAAAAGTATTTAATTGGAATGAATGAAAAGAAATGAAACATTCAACAGTTATGTAGAAGCCATTTCACAATTTCATTATTGTTATCAGTAGTTATTTTGTGTATTGTATTTGTTTTGTTTTATTGTTTTGACTCTAGGGGTGCATTTTACTCAGGTAGTATATGTAAGGCTGATCATTAGGGGCTTGTTGGAGGGCACATGTTTTTTTATCAGAGCAAGAGAAAGCCACAGTGAGATGTTGCAATGGGCCTTGTCTCTCCTTTTATAGTCTGCAACGTTAGAGCTCTGAAAAAACAAGAGATAAAACAGTTGTGATGACTGATGGACAGAAACAGTAAAGAGAAATAGAGCAATTAAGACAGATTAATTAAAAAAAAAATTGTAAATAGGTGAGATTTTTATTTTATCTAGCCTTTATTTTACCAGGTAAGTTGCCTGGAAACCAATTCTCATTTAGAGCATCAACATGGGGAATAGTTACAGGAGAAGGAGAGAAGATGAGCCAATTGGAAGCTGGGGATGATTAGGTCCACGCAAAGTCTGGACACATTTAACAGCCGATCCAAATCACAGCACCCTGTGCAAGACACTTAAAGCAACATGGAGTCACCCATCCCAGGACCAACCAGGTCTGACCTTGCTTAGCTTCAGAGGCAAACCAGCAGGGGGATGCACAGAACTTCCATAGACAAACAGACAGAACTTACTCAGTTTGCCATGCTTGTCATTCTCACTAATATTCACCTAATCATATATTCTACAGTTATAGGTAAAGGAGAATCCAAAACAATGCACTTCTTTACTTCTGCCTTACAAACACACCTGTCAAATGAGGAATTGGAGTCTGGCCTGACATCCAGAACTGCCCCACAACGTAACCTTTGTAATAAAAGCAGTACATATATTTTGTGTAAACACAGCTTACTGCTGCTAAACTATTGCCTCATCACAGTCAAAACAAATTATGCATTAGCATTTGTTCAGGATAGACAAAAACTTTGCTAGGTAGAACCTTCCGTTGCTGCGTTATAGTAAGCCTAACATAAAACCGTTTACGGTTATGTTGCAACTATTTCTGGTGCATTTTGGAAGTACACATCCGTGCATGCTTTTTGGGTCAGCTTAGAAAGGAACTTTACTGGCTACAACCTTCAGTAGCTACGTTATAGTAAGCCTAACATAAAACTGTTTATGGTTAAATTGCGATTATTTCTGGTGGATTTTCGAAGTACGTATCCATCCATGGTTTTTGGGGTAATATAGGCTAGATCAAAACCCCTTAGGCAGTGAAAGAGTAGGGGTTTCCACGATTCTCTCGTCTTCTCACTTGACGAAAAAGTCAGTTAATGTCACCTATAGTAATAGTCACTGTTTTAATGTCATTAACAAATGAAAGAAAAACGAACGTTGTTGTACCATGAAATTAAATAGCTTTGGCAGTGTAAAGTTCATCTTTAGTCTTGCTAGCAATTGCTCAATTCTTATGACTATTCCAATTAGTAAGTTAGTAGATACTAGCAAGCCTATTACTGGCTAATAAGCCGTTAAAACAGCCAGTGTCAAAAGCTATACATTTTATGGATGCTATTTGTGGAGGAGGTAAACTTAATAAGAAACGTTAGTCAATTTAACACATTGCTTAAGTATTCAAACTTGACGTGATGTTAATGCGTGACTAAATTATTTAATGTCTAGATGCTACACCGACACTTGGCAAACGTATTGCACTGTGGTGTAGTGGTTAAGGAAATTGCCTTTTGTGTGGGACACCTGGGTTTGTGTCCAGTGAGGGCAACAATATTTATCACTTTTAATTGCGGACCGGCTGAACTAGGCTTGCCTGGATCCTTTTCTGGTTAGTTTTGGAGAAGGTATTTTAAACTAGTGGGCCAGTGTCTAAAGTTAGGGTAGAGGTGCTTGAGGAGGAACAGGCTGAGGGACAGCCAACAGGAGCTGGAAGACTGAGTGGCCTAGAGAGGAGTGAGACAGTGACTGAACCAACAGCTGTGAGCAAGGTTTTGATTTGGGGATTATAGGAATAAAATCCTGACCCATGAACATATACAGTATACATTCTTAATATAAGTGTAGGTAATTATAAAGCGTTTAATAGATACAGGGGCTTTATAAGTTATTCATTCAATAATCTCTCATTACAATACAAGTCATGTATTGCTCGTTTTCCTATTAGTAACCTCTTTAACCCCTTCTTTTAGCTAACCTGTAGGAAAACATAGGGCAAGTGGTTTTGATCCTGAATAACTTAATGGTGCCCTATGCAGCATTTTCCATGTAAAATATCTGATAATAGCCCTTACATACCATCAGTTAACGTTAAAAAATTGTCTCTGGCAGAGTGCCAGGGCTGACACTCCCCAGTGCCATGGTTGCAAGTAAAATGTAGAAGACTGGGACATTCATAGGCATGTACTTCCTTGAAGGTGTGTGAGGTGAAGGCCAATGACAAGCTTTGTTTGGGTTCATGTACCCTACACTGAGCGCTCCAGAAACGAAAATATACAGAAGCAACGCAAGCATAAGACAAACAAGTGTACATTTTGCATTTGATGGCGAGAGCTGAAGTTTGTGTGAACAGTGATGCAGATGACGGAGAAACAATTATACTATGTAGAAAATCATTCAATGTTCTTGTTTATTCTATTTGTATGAGCGCAGATACGTTTGTATGAGTGCAGATACGTTTTAGGAAGGTTTCTCCTTTGGTCGAGACAATAAGCTAACGAGCTAAGTTATGCCAGAGCAGACACTCCTTGATTCCATTTCTTACTGGAAAATAATGTTAAGAAAAACGAACATGCATTGTGTGTTCTTTGACTAAACCTTATGCATAAGCGAATATTGCTTGGAAGAAGCAATTATATTGCCTTTTAGCTAGATTTAGCCTTGTGCAAACTGGTCGAAGTGGGCATATTATTGTTCCAGCTAGTGCTAGCTAGCACGATTATGGTTTCATGTTCGCTTGTTAGCCATCAACGAGTCTCTGAAATATGGCAATGCATTTAACGCAATAGATAGCCCAGAAGTTCTTTATTTATGGAAAGGGCCCATCAGCTTTAACCACATTTGAAACGAAAGTCTGTGTTCATTGTACCAACATCGACAGTTGGAGGTGACACTGCTTCAAACCAGTCAGTATGCTCTTAGTAATGACAATGTGAGATCCTAATGGAGTTATAGAACCGATATAAAACTCACTGCCGATAGGTGGCGTTACGTTGCATAGGAGGACATTGATATACATCTCTCGAAAAAATTAAGAGACCACTGCAAAATTATCAGTTTCTCTGGTTTTACTATTCTATAGGTAGGAGTTTCATACTATAGGTATGTATTTGAGTAAAATGAACATTTTTGTTTTATTCTATGAACTACTGACAACATTACACCCAAATTCCAAATAAAAATATTGACATTTAGAGTATTGATTTGTAGAAAACAACAACTGGTCAAAATAACCAAAAAAATTTACATTGTTTTCAGACCTCAAATAATGCAAAGAAAACAAATTCATATTCATTTTTTAGCAACAAAATACTAATGTTTTAACTCAGGAAGAGTTCAGAAATCAATATTTGGTGGAATAACCCTGATTTTTAATCACTGCTTTCATGCGTCTTGGCATGCTCTCCACCAGTCTGACACATTGCTGTTGGGTGACTTTATGCCACTCCTGGCACAAAAATTCAAGTAGCTCGGTTTTGTTTGATGGCTTGTGACCATCCATATTCCTCTTGATCAAATTCCAGAGGTTTTCCATGGGGTTCAGGTCTGGAGATTGGGCTGGCCATGACAGGGTCTTGATCTGGTGGTCCTCCATCCACACCTTGATTGACCTGGCTGTGTGCCATGGAGCATTGTCCTGCTGGAAAAAAACAATTCTCAGAGTTGGGGAACATTGTCAGAAAAGGAAAAAGGAAGCAGGTGTTCTTCCAGGATAACTTTGTACTTGGCATGATTCAGGCGTCCTTCGCAAAGACAAATTTGCCCGATTCCAGGCTTGCTGAATTATCGTCTTGCTGAATTACTGAATTATTAGGCTTGCTGAATTACTGAACCGCCGTCTTTGAAATTTTCAGGATGGAAGAAACCTGACACTCACTGTATCCCTCTGCCAGTAAAGCCAGAATTGAACCATTTTTTTCCTCACTCACTTTTCTTTTCAACTCTTTGTCATGCTGAATAGTTATTTTTTTATTCAAATTACCTTTGAGGTACTACTTGCACTGTTTTTGCTATCCAGCTGGTCCTATTGCAAGAGGATAGTGATGACCACAGCAGTGGTTTTTATACTTTTCCTTGTTAAATTAGATTTGGTTCAGGTAATCACCTAATCAGTACCTGATTAAGTAAAATAACGTGTGCCTGTGTTGGAATTTAACAGACACTGGAATGGAATGGCTACCAAACATGTAGAGATACTGATTTAAGAGAAATTACGAGTGGTCTCTTAATTTTTTCCAAAGCTGTATAAACTTTTTAAAATTTTACAAGAAATGCTACTACAAGCACTCTATTTTTCAAAATACAATGTTTAAATGTTCTGTTTTCTAGTGTTTAATTAAAAATATTTGTAAATGCATTTAAAGGACGTTTTGTGTTGGTGTTTGTGCTTTACATTTTGACAGTAAAATTTTAATTTATATATCGGACCCAAAGACCGGTTATTGGTCTCCTGGGCAGCAGGGAACGCTGGCTGCGGCTCCTCTTGGGCAGCAGGGGGTGCTGGCTGCGGCTCCCCCTGGGCAGCAGGAGGCGCTCGGCGCCTTGGAGCTGGCACCGGGCGTATAGGGGTTGCTCGGCGCCTTGGAGCTGACACCGGACGTAGAGGGGTTGCTCAGCGCCTTGGAGCTGGCACCGGACGTAGAGGGGTTGCTCGGCATCTTGGAGCTGGCACCGGACGTAGAGCAGGCCGCGGAGCAGCGACTGGGGCGGCAGCAGGCCGCGGAGCAGCGACTGGGGCGGCAGCAGGCCGCGGAGCAGTGACTGGGGCGGCAGCAGGAAGCGGAGCAGCGACTGGGGCAGCAGCAGGCCGCGGAGCAGCGATTAAGGTGTTATACTGCTCTGATAGTGTCAGACATTTGAAGTATCCATATTTATCTGATGCAGAAAATTGTATAATAATACCATTTGACGTAAATGTCCAGAAAACTAATGCAATGTAACATGCAAGTACATTCAGTATGGCCAAACTGTAGCGGCATAATAGCCATAACACAATATCTGTTGTTCTTTGTCACGCAGTAAGATTACATTTGGTACACATGATCAGGGTTGTGATTTTACTTTGTGTCAATGATGTTTCAAGTTGGCCACATCGGGGCACTATAGGAAGGGAAAAACCATAGATGTTGTATTACTTGCAACTATGGATATAAGTTGGGAAAAAATTTGCAATCTGGCTAGTAGTAGCTTCAATGCTGAAACCCGCTAAATGCTGCTTGCAGCTTTAATTATTATTTGAATTGTATTACATTTTTATGATATATTTTTTAAATTGCAAACTTTTTCAGAAAAAAAATGTACTGTTCATCATGTATCATGAAACAGTGACATAAAACCCAAAACATTGCAGTTCATGAAAATTCAACATTATGCATTATCTTATGAGAGGAAGACTATGAACATGAGCCCCCCATAATCCTTGTGGATCACCTCACCTTTTTTTGTGATGAAACTTCACAAAGCAGTTTTTTTCAGAGGCGAGGCACAGGTACACCTCACATTTGGTGCACTTCACCCTAACAATACCCTTACAACCAGGATACTTGCATTTGCCCTTTTGAGACACCATGTTAGGCCAGTGGTTCATCTGGTCCAGTCGTACGGGCTGTGGTGGCAGTGGGCAGGTAGGTCTCCGTTTTTTTCCATCCAGAGCTGATTCAATGCTCTGTGAGGGCCTACCTTTGCGCTTCAGCCCTCCCTTGTTTTCGTTGCAAAGGCGGTGTGCAATGTCAATTTTAAAGTCATGTAGACTGAGTTGTGCATTTTATGTGAGCCCCATATCGTTGCAGTCTCTTCGATAAAGCAGCCAGCTTTCCAACGTGGTCAAGTCCAACATATGGATCACAATGCGGTGGTACCACTTCTTTGAGTGGATTTTGGTGCGGTACAGAACAATGAGAGAATCCATGAGATCCCCCCCATGCTTTCGTTGTAGATTTTTATTATGTTTGGACGTGTCACTGTAATGACCTCCTTCCTCTTCTTGTCCGCTCCACTGTGGAGGTTGGAGTGGCTGCTGCAAATGTGCTTAGGAGGATAACTGGGCGGTTGTCGAACTATTTCACTGCTGTTAGTGCTGTACCGTCATGTGTGGTCTCTTTTTCTTCATATGTTCCACGTCTGTAGGTCTTCATACCCTTGTCCACTGTAGCTGCACCTGAAGATCAAAACCACAAAACCAGTTGTCATAAAACAGTTTGTGGGACATATACATTGGCACAATCAAGACCAACTTCAAAACAATATTCCCACTGGCACCCAGGTCTGGAAAAACCATTCACTGAAGCAATTGGACCAGTGTAGAAATCGAAATTGTAGACGATGCCATTCCTATCACACAGCACAAAGTTCTTGTAGCCCCAGCGCTTAGGTTTCATTGGAATGTACTGCTTCAGCTGGCTTTTACCTTTGAATGGTACAACCTGCTCATCAACACATCCACTGGGACATGATTAAAACTCTCCTGTAAAACTGCTAGGAGTGGCCTCACTTTGAAGAGCTTGTCATATCCAGGCTGTCCAGCAGGTACCTGTTCGTCATTGTTGGCAAAGTGTAGAAAGCGTTTGATAGCCTCCCATCTTTTCATTGACATTGTGTCAGCCACACAACCCACTCTTGTCTTTGTGCCCCAAAACATTAGAGTCTGGGGCAGGCCATGACAGCATATCCTCAGGAACTGCTCCATCTCCTCAAAGGTGACATTCAAGGGTGTGGTTTGGTCACACTGGATGGCATAGAGATTGCTCTGGAACACCATCTCTTCAATTATGTTTCTTCTCAGAAGACACCTAAAGTATTCATTGGGCTCCTTTACATGGTCAGCATGAGGGAGGTTGCCCTTCCATCCTGGGACCGCAGTAGTGCTCCTCTTTTTCCTCCATTTCAGGTTCTTCGCCTTTTGGAAGGGTGGGCACAGGGCAGCTCCAACCTCTTCTTGATCTAAAGAAATAAGCAAACATACATTACAAACATACAACTCTTCATCTGCTGAAAGGATTAAAAAGTATTCAAAACAATAGTGTTTGTGTTCACAGACAAAATACAGTACATCCAATACATATTATAATCAATGAATAACAAGTCTATAACTTATCCAGATGCCTCAGAATTATGGAACACTGTTTACTAGGCTATCTGTCTTGTCTGCCTCTGAGCTCTCTGAACTATCTCCATCACTGCTTCCATCAACTGTCCAATCCACATCATCTTCATGGTCACCAAATCCTATGTCACCCTCACTTTCATTGGCAGGAAGAGCCAGTTCTGCCCTTTTCTTTACCTTGCCATAGAATATGCTCGTGGTCACTGAAGGGATGTTAGAAATTGCGCTACCTGTCTTCATATCTAATCAGAAGGAAAAGTGCCATTTAAATTTGATTTTATCCATAACACAAATGCCAGACAGTCCTTAACATATGACAAATCAATATTATATCAATAGCGTTAATGCTGTTATTGTTTGAACAGCTTAACAGATTTCAGCTATCTTGCTAGCTAGCTAAACTATTGCAGTCATGTCGTTCCACATCTGCACAGTGTTGCCGCTTGGCAACACAGACATTTGATCAATTTACCAAAAACTCATTTCATAAAACATTTGAGTGATGAATAGGTCATCATAACTTACCCGACGAGATGTTTCCAATTTTTAAGCTAGGTTGAAATGGGCTGGTCTTTGTTTATTGCTGACGTTTTAGTCAGCTTTCAGCAACTTCAAGAAGAGACTGCAGGTTAGAAATCACGCCACAGAAAAGTACTGCATGTCATGTGACTTAAGAACATTGGCTAAACTAAGGTCTTTTCTTTCACCCCCAAAAAACTAGAATGTTTTCTTAAAGAGACAGTGGCAAGGAAATGGACACATACTATGTTGCCATATGGCCACACCATGCAGTAGAGGGTTAATTAAAGGCTGCCGTCACACCCCATTTCTCATCAATGGCTCTGAAGTGGAGCGTGTGTCCAGCTTCAAATTACTGGGTATCCACCGAGGAGCTCTCCTGGACCCTCAACACCTCAGCCCTGGTCAAAAAGGTACAGCAGCGCCTGTACTTTTTGAGGAGGCTGAAGAAGGCCCGCCTGTCTTCCCAGATCCTTGTGAACTTCTATAGCTGCAGAATTGAGAGCATTCTGACTAACCGCGCCACCGTGTGGTTTAGCGGTTGCTCCATAGCTGACCGGAAGGCCCTGCAACGGGTGGTGAATACTGCCCAGCACATCACAGGTGCCCAGCTCCCAGCCATCGTGGACCGCCAGCGCAAGCAGTGTCTGCACTGGTCGCACGGCATTATCAGGGACCCTTCACATCCATGCCACAAACTGTTTGCCCTCCTACCATCAGGCAGGCGGTACAGGTCTCTTCGTTCCCGCACCAGCAGGCTCCAGAACAGTTTCTTTCCATCTGTTGTAACCCTGTTGAACTCTGTGACCCATCACTAACCACCCCCCCCACCCCCATCTCTCAGGGACCTTGTTGCACTACTCCCTTTGTACTACTCTGACACTGCCTTGCAAAGTCTGATAATGGAAGTTTTCAATTGTTACAGGTATGTAACAAAAAGCATGTGAAATGGGCCTGCCATAACTGACACTTGGGAGTTGTGTCTGGCAGATTTTCTGCAGTTGCAAGATCCACAAGTGATTCTTTATTAATTCTTTATTACTCATTTTCAGCCTGAACCGGAAGGATTAGGCTAGTACCATTATACAACACATGACAGTGAAATGTGCTCAAGGATTTTACTTACAAACAATCTTGCCCTGGAGGATGTAGCCCAGTGGCGTCGTTAGGCATGGACGTCCGGGGCTATAGCCCCGGGTCTTTTATGAATAGCCCCGGATCTCAGATTGACCCAAAAAAAAAAATTTTGCCCCTGATCTATTCATCTATAATTCTGATCGCGCATTATGTACATCGAAATTTTCCTCGAGCATGTACATTCAAAACCATGTACTTTCTATCCCGGGGAGGGTGGGGTGGGGGGGGGGCTAAGCCCCGAATGTATTGTGATCCTAGCAACGCCTCTGATGTAGCCTACAGGTTACTTTGACCATATAGTATCCAGAACATTATTTGTTGTCAGTTATGGCAGGCCCAATTCACATTTTTTTGTATCCTTCAACATATGATATAAAAAATGAAAGGAGATAGATACACACGCTGCTTCATATATCAATGAATGAGAGAATTTGTTAATCTCAAAATAAAAACAAACATATTTTTTTGGAGCTGCATCTCTAAGTTTATTTCATTTTTATTATTTTTTGAGAAAAACTGAGATGCAGCACCCACATTTTTTTTCACCTTACAGTTCAGGGCTTCCATATCTTTCAGAGAATAATTTACTTGGGTGAAACTGTTTGGAAAACATTAGGCATTTGTAACACATTAAGCTATAGAGAGGTAACAGTCAAATCCAAACCATATGAGGTTATATTGTCTATTAATGGTTTAAGTAAAACAGATATTTATACGACTGATTGTGTAGTGAAATGATGACTTTTAAAAACAAAATCTTCTAAATTATCTAATGGATTGATTCAAGATCCAATAATATATTCTACTTGATATGGTCCTGTGTAGCTCAGTTGGTAGAGAAATGCATTTGTAAGGGCAGCATTGTGGGTTTGATTTTCACTGGGTGCTAGCACCAAAATTACTACCCTGGGACAGTGGGATTTTATATATGGACTAGAGGGATGAGTGCCCCTATTAGCCTTTCAACAACACTTCCAGCAGCATCTGGTCACTCACCCAGGGACTCACTAGGACCGTCCCTGCTTAGTGTCAGATCAAAAACCAGCAGTGTGAAGCAGAGTGCTATTCTGGGTGCTGTACTGCTGGCAAAAAATAGCTTTATGTAACCATAGAAAGTTCCTCTACCTATGAGCAGGAAGTACCTTGTGGCAATCTGCCATTGTTTGGAAAATACAAACCAGAAAGAAAAATTGTGGGAAATCACTTTTACTCCCTTGCTGCAAGTTTACGTGGCTGCACATTTGTAGAGCTTAAATTACCCCCAATGCACCATGATGACGTTCTTTGCCATGATTAACCTATCATGAGAATGACAAGCTAAGGGAATAGTGAGATCTTGGCTCCATTTATTGCCAGTAGTTGACTTCTATCAGATGTTTACTCTAATGACTAATGTCCTGGAATGTCCAGAAATAAAGTAAACTTCAAATGCATTTTATTGTCTTTGGTTCTGTGTTAAAGCAATTTGGATTTCAAATTATACAGTAACTAGAGGGTTAAAGTACAGACTGTCTGCTTAACTTTGAGAGTATGTTCAACCATATCCTATGAACCATTCAGAAATTGCAAGCACTTTTTGGAGTAAGAGGAAACTTCTCATAATATTTCAGTAAACTCTGAAATAACTATACACTTAACTTCTGTATTCGAGTTTTTCCTGGGGATTCTACAAGACCTAAGAGGATACAGTAGCTTGGAGGCAGTAGGGTTAGGGTTAGGGGCATGTTACACAAGAAATAAATATAACATAAAATAGAGGATTATGCATATCAATATAATAATTCATTGTAAATATGTATAGATAAGAACATTGACACTGTTAAAGAAAAAAACAGTCAAATGACTGTCAAATGACTGGTAGCATTGGCCCTTGACGTTGCATTCCCACTCACCAGATTAGCAGCTCGAATAGCTTCCCTTTTTATTAGAAAGACATTGGGAGGCAGTTGATGGGACTCTAGATGGGGACCTGTTTCAGGAACACAGTGGGAAAAGGAAGATCGAAAAGTCATTGTGGTAATCACACTACAATAGAACTCTGCTGCATGACTCGGGAGTTACACTATGAATTCCACTCTAATTTAGAGGTTCAGTGCAATGTTTACAGACAATGGCCCTCATTCATGGAACGTGCGTACAGTCAAATTTCATCTTAAAATGATTGTACGATCATTTCACCAACAGAGCTGGTATTCATCAGTATTATCTTTGTCATATCCTTACAATCAAAATCACGTCTGGTCAGAGACCGTGTAAACCAACGTCAAAAAATAAAATCATGCTTGATTCACAGTAAGACCATCATTATCACGCAAAACAACAATCATAACAGCCTCAGTAACAACAATTATAATTATAATAATAGGTAATATAAAATAAGATGACGAGGAACATGACACATACAAACGTACCACAATATCAAATATTGTATCACTACCGTAGGCTATTATTTATTTATTTCACTTTATTCTGCATTTTCTCTTCTGTTCATGCGTTTGTAAGGTTTGAAATGCCTATGTATGTAATGGGCTAGACCAACATGGTTTTGGGACTATGCAGACTATTTTACGGAAATCCATGGCACCCGATTTTGTATGTTACGTTAGGTTACATTACAATGCGCTACCAAAACGTATAACACATTACGAATTGGCTAAAACATAACACATCTTACAAACGCTATTACAACGTATAATATGTTACGAACGCTATTACAACCTATATGTTACGAACGCTATTAAAGCGTATAATATGATTCGAACGTCAGACAAACATATATTTTACGAACGCTGCGAATTTGCACAAAACTTACGAGCCGTGTTTCGAACTGGCAACATTGGGATCGGAAAGGAGGAGCCCTACCCACTGCTCCACACAGGGGATATAAGTAGGAGTGAACGAGTAGTGGCCTTACGAAGGTCGCTAGAATATGTAATAAATGCATTTTAACATTACAGTTAGGTTCATGTTAGGTATCACAGCACTGGGGTTAAGGTTAGGGTTAAGGTTTGGGGTATGGTTAGAAAACAAAAAAGGTTAGGTGAAGGTTTGGTTAGGGTTAGGTATCACAGCACTGGGGTTCAGGTTAGGGTTTGGGTTAAGATTAGGTATCACAGCACTGGGGTTAAGGTTAGGGTTAAGGTTTGGGTTAAGGTTACAAAGAAAATCACTTAAAACATATTAATTTTGTAACACCACTACTCGCCTGCTTTCACTGCAAGTTCGTATCTGGTGCAGTGGATAGAGAACCTGAATCTGTGGAGCGGAAGATCCCTGGTTTGAAATGTCCCTGGTTTTTTTTCTGGATTATTACTCTAACGTTAATTTACCTAACATAATATATCTTACAAAATCGGCTGGCAAAGATTTACGTAAAATAGTCTGCTTAATCCCCCTGAGACCTGGTTGGCTAGACAAATAAACTTGCTTTGCTTTGCTTTTCCTAAGTCACTCAGGCTGTATCGACATACTTGGAGATCATAAATGGTTGTTGTAATTTCGGTGGCTTGCATCTTGATTAGCAAACAGGTCTTAAATTGACTAGTGAGAGGATAAATAAACCAGTGGTTCTCGGTCAAGCAATTACCCTAATGATGGCAGTGCTTGCTATTTTAAAGGACTTCGGCTCTGGGCTGAGACGCTGAAGTGTTCCGTAACTGCGATGATTTTTGTCATGGGGAATGATGAATGGTTATTTAGTCGTTTCAGGCTGTAATTTATGTTGAAATCTGTCAATTCATAGGTTGCTGATCATCACACCTGCATAAATTACCGGTGTGTCATTTGTAAATAAGGACAGGTGCAGCTTGTTCTCACGTCCATGGCTTTATCTGATTTATCAGTCTGCGATGACATCTACGCACATTTCGACCACGTGCGACAGTTTCATCAATCACACTTAGAGATGATCTAAGTTAGAAAAGTCTCTCCCAACGTTCGAATCTGAGATCTTTTCTGAGAAGTTTTCATGAATGAGGGCCAATGTTTACAATCTATTTGTGCATGTTCCATGATGTGTTAAAATGCTGCAGTATTCGGATGATGTGACAAATAAGTGGTTTAGAGGAAACTTATGTCTGATTTGTCTGGTATGACCTGAGTTTATGTAACAGACTGTATATGGCGGTTTGTGTCTTCCACATTGGAAATAGATCACAGAGCCATACTTAAATAAGTCTAGTAGAAACCATGCAGCAGTTTCCAAAACTGACATGGAGCAATATCATCTTCATCAATAAAAGAACAGACTGCTTCCTGTCTGACGTGTTTTTTTAATGCCACTTTGATCAAGGATGTTTCTGTTTTTGTTATGCCTACTGATCTGGTGATCCTTTCAAACAAGAGAAGGAGAAGCTGATGAATGCACAACGGCAGACTTTTGCCTGCTCTGTGCAAACAGAAGTAGTCATCTCAAACTACAGTAAGTCTGTAACTACTGCATTCCTTCTAATAAGTTCATATGTTTGAGCACATTTTAAAGCCGTTTGTTACTTTCCGTGATGTAAGGTGAGCTCAATATCAGACCAGTGAAATGTAAAGGATCTTTCTCTGAGCTGTATTCTGGTCACACCTAAGTCTGGCTTTGAACTGCAATGAGTGTGGCTGGCACTGGTTTAGCTAGGAGAAAATTGACAGCTGTTGAGGCAAGAATAAGAGTGACACAAGCAATTAAAGAGCTGAAGCCAACCTCGTCTGACCTGTTGATCAATGCAGTCCAGATGGACTGGAGACGAGAGTTCTGTTTACAGGCTAATAAAGAGCTTGGGGAACTCCTTCTGGGCAGAACTGCCAATACTTTTAGTAACACTTCCAATTTCCTATTTTTACTCACCAACACTATGGCAAGATCCTTCTGATGAAAACGCCTGTCAACAGCTTGATTTGCATACGTATAGGATTATCACAAATCCCTCAATGCTCCCCTTGGAGATGTCAACATGATTTGTTGACTAGATAGGAAAGAGCACCCTCTATTTCTTTTCCAGAAACAATTATCTTTCTTCTCTGCAGTGATTGATTTTGTGCATGTTATTCTCATCCTCTTTTGCAGTAATAACTGCAAATATTTCCAGATGGACTTTGGAGTTGTATGTTACATTCCAGCCATTGGCTCTAATTAATGAGCACTTGACTTGAGTGTTAGGATATTACTTAGAGTCCACATGGTCCCTCCGCACTTCAACCAAAGTAAAGCTCCAAAAATATAGAACACCACTGTAATGGTCCCAGCCAAAAAGGACCATTTGTGGTTTTGTATTGTCCTGTCATGCCCTCTCCTGGTCTTTAGTTGCTTCATATGTCCTAATTTGGTCTTCCTGGCTTCCCTCAGTCAATCAGTGTCATCATGCTCACCTATGTTTCCACTCAACTGTGTCCTGTTCCCTCGTTTGCCTGTGTATTTAGTTCTGTCCTTTTCTCACAGTCCCTGTCAGTTATTGTTAGACACTGTTTTGTGTGCCCATGTACTGTATGTTGTGGATTATTCTTTGGATTAAATGTACCTGATGTTGGACATCTGTCTGCCTGCGCTTACTTCCAACACAACCTCAGAATGTGACAGAAAGACTGACCTAAATATGGAAGTAGCAAGACGTACTATAGAGAGGAGCAGCTGATCGAGGCAGATTTCAATGCAGTGGGGAGTACGACGTTGAGTTTTTCTAATGTTTGGCTTTCATCTGCCAAATGGAAACGTTCCTTGCAGGAAAGAATTGGTCCAATGACACTAAGATCAACATCACCATCGACTTGCTGATGGGCTTGGCCTGGAACTGGGTTTCTGAGTTTTTGCGTGAGGAGACTTCCGAGAAGGTGGATTATGGGACATTTTGCAACACCCTCGGTGCTGTTTACAATCCTTCCCATTTCGGCTGGGGATTCCAGGGGCCGTTGTCCATAAAGCCGCCCGCAGCTCTCAGTCCTGCTCCACAGCCGCCCGCAGCTCAACCCTGTTTCCAAAACGTTGGGATGCTGCATAAAATGTAAATGAAAACAAGATGCAATGATGTGCAAATCATTTAAACCGTGTATTCAATAGAAAGTAGTACAAAGACAACATATCAAATGTTGAAACTGAGACATTGTTTCTTGAAAAATATATGCCCCCTTTGAATTTGATGCCAGTAACACATTTAAAAAAAGCTGGGACAGAGGCAACAAACAACTGGAAAAGTTGTGTAATGCTAAAAAACTAAACCTGTTGGAGTATCACACAACTAATTAGGTCATTTGGCAACAGGTCAGTAACACGATTGGTTATTAAAAGATCATTCCAGAGAGGATGGGTCTGTCAGAAGTGAGGATGGGGAGGGGTTCAACACTCTGTGAAACACGGCGTGGGCAAATAGTTCAACCATATAAGAATAATGTTTCTCAATGTAAAATTGCCAAATGTTTGGGGATCATAGATTCTTATTGGAGGATAATAGACTGTAATGGTGGGCTATGACCACTGACTGCCTCCTATGTGTCCTGGTATTGGAGAACATGTAAGAACTTTTGAAGATCAACATTTTGGACTCATGCAAATAAAGAAAGATTCTCCCCTGACTTCAGTTTAATGGTTTTGTTCATGGATCAAAAGTGGACAGAATCCGAACAGATGGCTATGATTTTCGGGCCCTCAGGCGGCACTGCATTAAAAACAAACACAATTCAAAACTCTACCATCCAAAGAAGAAACCATATATAAACAAGATCCAGAACCGCCGCTGCCTTCTCTGGGCCCGAGCTCATTTAAGATGGACTGAGGCGAAATGGAAAACTGTCCTGTGGTCTGACAAATCAAAATGTGAAATTATTTTGGGGAATCATGAACGCCAAGAGGAGAGGGACCATCCAGCTTCTTATCAGTGCACAGTTCAAAAGCCAAAATCAGTGAATGTATGGGGGTGCATTAGTGCACATGGCATGGGTGACTTGCACATCTCTGAAGGCACCATTAATGCTGAACAATAGGTACAGGTTTTGGAGCAACATATGCTGCCAACCAGACAATGTCTTTTTCAGGGAAGGCCTTGTTTATTTCAGGAAGACAATGCCGAACCAAATTCTACAGGTATTACATCAACATGGCTCCGTAGTAAAAGAGTCTGGGTGCTAAACTGGCCTGCCTGCAGTCCAAACCTGTCACCCATAGAAAACAATTGGTGCGTTATGAAACAAAAAATATGACAGAGACCCTGAACTGATGAGCAGCTGAAATCCTATATCAAGCAAGAATGGGAACACATTTCACTATTCAAAACTACAGCAAAATTGGTCTCCTCAATTCTCAAACGCTTACAAAGTATTGTTAAAAAGTATTGTCGTTGTAATGTTTATGGTTAACAGATGTTTCTGTAAGGTGGGAATGCAGGGACAAAAGGGGTGCTTTTAATTGCCTAGCTTGCTTGATCCTTGAGAGAACACCCTTATGTCATAGGAAGAGCCCCAGTAAACAGATCGGAAGTTGTCACTGATTGATCTATTCTACAGGACTGGTTTTGTTTTCCTTAGGTCAGCTAACCAACCTCCACTACTTGAGTTTAGGATATAACCAGAGTGAAGGTAGAAAAGAGGTTCTTGCATTTTCCTCCTGAACTCTGCATGCTTCCCTGCTCTTGCAATCACCTCAAATCTCCAGAGTACTTTAAGCTTTGATATTTGTACTGATATTTGTAATACTCTCTTTATACATTAAATTAATTTGTTACATTAATTCGTTGACTATTTGGACTTAATCAAATACGGGTCAAAATCCAGTTCCACCAAGTGTAAGTTCTGTTCAAGATTCCTAATAGATTTTATTTTAAAAATAAATAGTTTTACAGTAAAAAAAAATAGAGTTCAATTCACTCAGGATTTACCTTAACATTTGTGGAAGATGTATTGACATGAAAGAAAGAGAAATTCTTCAGGAATGATTTGGTAAAATCAAAAAAAGCAAAGAGGTTTTAATTTGAAATGGCAGTAAAGTTACTGCCTCGTGGTACAACTGTATGATTGTGGCCATGAGTTCAAATCCTGGTTGCGGCATACTGACAATGCCTCGGGGACCATGTGGCAGTACAAATTGTCTTCTTTGCACTCAAGCAGCTTATTGTGGTAGGTTGGGCACCTGCAAGCTCAATCGTGGTTGAGCACCTACCATAGGTGTAGGTGCTGACCAATACCTCCTGGTTGAGCAAGCAGTGTGATAAGAAGTAAAACAGCTTGGCAAGAGGTGCTTCAGAGGTCACCTTTCTTGATCTTCAATGCTCCTTACTCTGCTATCAGTTGCTGCAATAAGGCAAAGGTCAATAAGTGGGAATTAGAGAATTAGACTTAAAAAAAATTGTTAGGAGAAAGTCTTAGTAGTGTTTTGGACATTTGCAATGCATCTGTAAAGTGTATGAGCCAGACCACAAACACATGAATGTTTACCGATCAGTAGCAGCTATGTTTTCTTTGACATACTAGCCTGTAAAGAAGAGGCACACATGCCCGTTGTTGCACACCAAGGCCTTGCATTGAAAAATGACAACATTTTATTATAATTGCTTATATAATTGCTTATATGCAAGTTCATTTTTTATGATTGTGTATGTGTGTGTGTTTCATTTCAACTATTTTCACCAGCTGTAAAAACTGTAGGCTAAAATATGATTAAAATTACATTGGTGTTCACTCAAGGTTGTTCCTACAACATTTGTATCTGGCAGCAAATGGTTTCGCCCAACCTGCCTCTTTCTTTCCCACTAAATTCAAAATTAAGCATGGTATCAGCATAGTTTCTTTTTTTTCAACAAAATATAATAATTGTTTTATTGTTTTATTAAATAGCTACTGTATCCTGTTTGAAACAAGAGAAAAACTTCAGACAGGATAACAAATAGCTTTATCTAGGTATTAAAAACAAATCAGTGAGTTCAAAAATAAATCCAGCTACAGAGGGTCGCTACAAAGTTGCAAAATGCCCTTGGTACTAATACATTTTAAGGGTGAAACAAACGGAAGGGAGCTGCTTCAGGTACCATATCAGGAGATATTAATGGCCTCTCCTTCTAAATACCCAATACTCCTGATGACCCCACTAACATTTGTCTTTACTTAGTACATGTCCCCAGGGAAAGGGGTCATTGTCAGATGGTAATCAAAGGCCAGGAAGGCCTATGGCTATCTTAGAAAACCTATGGTTAGTCCAATAGTAACATCAGATATTTTCAGGAGGAAATGAGTGCAACAGCTGTCCTACCCAAAACACAAGATAATAGGAGTTAATAGAGGTACCATATACCAAACAGGGATGCATGCAAAAGAGAGATCACATATACAGAGAATAAAATATATACAAATCAAAGTAACTAGTGCATTAAACACATGAAGGTACGTCCTACACATATAGGGCCTTGAAACAAAATACATGAAAAAAATGTTTAAAAAAACAAAATAGCCTGCAGAAGAAAAATGCACTCATAACTTTCTGTCTGTGTTGCATTTAGCATGTTCGAGATCACTGTACCTTATGAGCCTTCCCTCATGCGATGCAATGGGGAGGAGCTCTGTGGCAATAAATTGACACTGGCTCTGCTTGGTTCAGAGGCAGGTAGTTAGTTGTGTACATATGAATTATAACAGGCATGCAGATCAGTAGAAATGGTAGGAAAAATAATAAATTGGAACTCCAAAGTTTCGTGAAGATTGACCTTTTGGTAGTACTGTATAGGAGTAATGTTTGAAGTGTTTCTCAACATTTCTAATCATGGCAGAATTAATGGATCCCATATAAAAACATGGACCTATGTACCGAATATCAAGGTAAACAGAAATATCACACTTCCATATTACAAATTTACATAATTGCTGCCAAAGGTCTTTCAAAAAAGTACTGAGTGAAGGCGTCTGAATACTTATGTAAATGTGATATTTTAGTTATTATTTATACATTTGCTAACATTTCTAAAAACCTGTTTCATAGTATACAAAGAGTATGCATACATAAAAACAAAAGAAATACGCAACAAGAAACTTGCTCCCTGGTACACAGACAATACTAGAGCACTCAAGCAAGCCTCCAGAAAATTGGAGCGAAAGTGGCGCTCCACCAAGTTGGAAGTATTCAGACTAGCCTGGATAGACAGTACACTACAATACCGAAAAGCACTCACATCTGCTCGATCTGCTTATTTCTCCAACCT
>JACXGI010005357.1:19566-47620 GCA_016801175.1 Esox masquinongy | reverse complement strand
TCTGTGCGTGGTGGTTCTTGAAGCACTGACTCCAGCTGCAGTCCACTCTTTGTGAATCTCCCCCACATTTTTGAATGGGTTTTGTTTCACAATCCTCTCCAGGGTGCGGTTATCCCTATTGCTTGTACACTTTTTTCTACCACATCTTTTCCTTCCCTTCGCCTCTCTATTAATGTGCTTGGACACAGAGCTCTGTGTACAGGCAGTCATTTAGCAATGACCTTTTGTTTCTTGCCCTCCTTGTGCAAGGTGTCAGTGGTCATCTTTTGGACAGCTGTCAAGTCAGCAGTCTTCCCCAAGATTGTGTAGCCTACAGAACTAGACTGAGAGACCATTTAAAGGCCTTTGCAGGTGTTTTGAGTTAATTAGCTGATTAGAGTGTGGCAGCAGGTGTCTTCAATATTGAACCTTTTCACAATATTCTAATTTTCTGAGATAATGAATTTGGGGTTTTCATTAGTTGTCAGTTATAATTATCAAAATTAAAAGGAATAAACACTTGAAATATATCAGTCTGTGTGGAATGAATGTATACATTATACAAGTTTCACTTTTTGAATGGAATTACTGAAATAAATCAACTTTTTGATGATATTCTAATTATATGACCAGCACCTGTATATACCACAGCTAAGTGCTGTGTCCAGATGCTCCGTGATGCGTTGTGCTTAGCTGTGGTATATTAGCCATATAACACCCCCTTGTGCCTAAAATATAGAACTGAATATTTCCCTCGGGTAGTGTTTTGTAGACATTCTTATCTGTAGCCGTAGAAAAGTAATGGAATTCATTTGTAATTTGTGACAGGTTTCAATAATCTGAAAAAGCCAAGAAAACAATGATTATTCCTTGGTGCTTAGTACTTCAAAAAACAATACATCAACACAATATGAATACCTGGTACAATTTGAAAAAAGAAACAAGTTACACAATCAAATTTACCTATTTTACTACATACTGTAACTAGTGAGACAGATTTTTTCAAAGATGCAATTTACACACCACAATGTTGATTTTATTTTATTCCATTTTTCACATTTAATTTGTTAAATGTTGAATAGTAATTCTCTTCAGTTTTTTCAGCTTCAATTATGTTATGAGAGAACTGATGATTGGGGATTTTACTATTAGACCAAAGCACATGAAAATTGATACATAAGTCTATACAATCCAAAATATCACCCTGAGATTATAAATTATTTTAGAAAGTGCCCATGTGCAGGATTTATGTTTTAAGTCACTATATGAAAGGGGGATAGGGCCACACATTTTAGTTCCCAATTATGCTATATTTATATATATTTTGGTTGATAGTGAGTAACTTTAGAAACACTAAACACTGAAGATAAATACTGAAGGAAATAAGATTAGAATGTGTAGTCTGCAAAACATGTATGATGTTTGAATGAACCCTGTTATAAACTAACAGTGATGATAATGATGTATAATGAATTATCTTTACATAAACACAAACAAGGATGTATGTTTATGGACACCTTTCTCTGGTTTTGTGCAGTGTGGACACAGTGATGTATTGAGGCTCCATGTTGCCGAAGTAGGATTTTTCCCACTCACTCATCAGGTCAAAGTGCAGTGGGCGGTCACAGAAAGTACAGGAGACAGTCGCCGGCCCGTTCAGAAGGAGCCCCGTTTCTTGCCACACCTCTAAGAGCCGCTCTGTCAACACAAAGAAATGGTGACTAACACATCTAGTAGTATTTTCTACAGAATTATTCCCTGATGTATCTTACATAAGTCTTTTTCAGATTTTGTCCAGGATCACATTTATGAGGAAAGAGTAGTATTGATAGTTGATTCCGTTTTTTTTTTAATCGTTTTGTCAATTTCATTTCATTCATTTAGAGCAGGGGTGGGCAAACTAAGGCCCGTGAGCCTTAGTTCTGAGGGGAAGTAAAACATAACTCACCAGCCCATTCTTATACATCTGAATTTAAATTATTTAGACATAATGGACCTACTGTATAAATGTTTTAATTATTGCCCTTTTCTGGCCCGCAAATCGTTTATGATTAACAAATTGCAAAACAAATGTGGCCCTCCATTTAATTTCAAAATCCTGATGTGGCCCCCGAGCCAAAAAGTTAGCCCTCCCCAGGTTTAGAGCAACTTCCACATATTGATTGTGCATGGGCTTAACCAGCTAACGATGTCTGGTTCACTGCCCTTGAGCACTGAGATCAGACCAGAGGTAAATGAGCCCGCTACTGACCCTTCAACACCATTTCCAGCAGCATCTGGTCTCTCATCCAGGGGCCAACCAGGACCAACCCTTTAGTTTCAGAAGCAAGCCAGTAGTGCATTGCAGGGCACTATGCTGCTAGCATTTGACCACTGACCATGAAAGGGTTGAACACCAGGAAGACCTGTATCAGTAGCTGGCTTGATCACTCACCCACAAAGTACTCCATCATTGCTGGGTTGTGATGAGGGGAGGGCGCCAGGCGCAGCAGCTCCTCACCACGGGCTACTGTTGGGTAGTTGATCGCCTGGACGTAGATGTTATGGTTCTGTAGCAAGAGGTCACACACCTTGGAGTTGAGTTCTGCGTTACCAACCTGAGAAATGACAACACAGACAAATACAGTGAGTCTATCAGCTCGATAATGGCCTTAAGAGTTCTGGTCTCAAACATGTTCAAAGAATATCCTCATATCACAGTAATTTACAGGCTGATCGACATGGGAACTAGAGTGGCAGTAGAGCATATAGTAAACAGATAGGCACTCAGAATATAGAGGCATAACTTTGAAGGTCAAAACCTCTGATATTAGATGACGTTGTTTTTTGGATAGTTATTCCAGTTTTATACCTGTGATAAATAACTGGATTATACAGTAGCTCTTGCATATATTTGTTTCCCACCACCAGCCTTACTATAACAACTGTACTACATGTCATTGCAGGTAGTACAACTCAGTTTCCAAAAAAGTTTGGACGCTGCGTAAAATGCATATAAATACAGAATGCAATCATGTGAAAATCATTTATCCCTATATCTAATTGAAAATAGTACAAAGAAATTGTATTGTTTTTGGAAAAGTACATGACCATTTTGAATTTGAAGCCAGTAACATGTTTCAAAGATTTCGTTTTGCATCACCTCTTCTTTTAACAATACCATGTAAGCATTTGGGAACTGAGGAGATCAATTGCTATAGTTTTGAAAGTGAAATGTATTCCCATTCTTGCTTGATATAGGATTTCAGCTGTTCAACGGTTCAGAGCCTCCTTTGTCGTATTTTTCATTTTGTAATGCACCAAATGTTTTCAATGGGTGATAGGTCTGGACTGCAAGCAGGCCAGTTTAGCACCCGGACTCTTTTACTATGAAGCCATGCTGTAGTAATACGTGCAGAATGTGGTTTGGCATTGTCTTGCTAAAATTAGCAAACGCCTTCCCTGAAAAAGACGTTGTCTGGATGGCAGCATATGTTGCTCCAAAATGTGTATATATTTTTCAACATTAATGGTGCCTTCACAGATGTGAAAGTCACCCATGCCATGTGCACTAATGCACCCCAATACCATCACGGATGCTGGCTTTTGAACTGAGCCCATGCAGTGATGTCCACTACAGAATTGTATCTGTTTTTAATGCAGTGCCATCTGAGGGCCTGAAGATCACGGCCATCCAATATTGATTTTCAGTCATGTCCCTTGCATACAGAGATTTCTCCAGATTCTCTGAATCTTTTAATGATATGTACCGTAAATGATGAGATCCCCAAACTCTTTGCAATTTTACATTGAGAAACGTTATTCTTAAATTGTTGCACTATTTGCCCGTGCAGTCTTTCATAGAGTGGTGAATCCCACCCCATCCTCACTTATGACATACCCATCCTCTCTGGAATGTTCTTTTTATGCCCAATCATGTTACTGACCTGTTGCCAACTGACCTAATTAGTTGTGTGATATTCCACCCGGTTCAATTTTTTAGCATTACACAACTTGCAGTCTTTTGTTGCCTCTGTTCCAACTTTTTTGAAATGCATTGCTGGTATCAAATTCAAAGTGAGCATATATTTTTCAAGAAACAATAAAATGTCTCAGTTTGAACATTTGATATGTTGTCTTTGTACTATTTTCTATTTAATATAGGGTTTAAATGATTTGCACATCACTGCATTTTGTTTTTATTTGCATTTTACGCAGCGTTCCAACTTTTTTGGAAACTGGGTTGTATGTCGTACCTTTATTGGGATGATGTGGCTGGGACAGTTGACCACTGGTAGTCCTTTATCCAGGAGCAGCTGTCTCATGTATTTGACATTCCTCTGATGGGCCCTGCGCAGCGCCTGGCCTTCAGAGCTCCTCAGGACCCTCACAGACTCCAGGGCCCCAGCCAGGACCATTGGGGGCAGCGAAGTAGTGAAGATAAAGCCTGCAGCGTAGGAGCGCACTGTGTCCACTAAGGCGGCGCTACTGGCAATGTAGCCCCCTACGCAGCCAAAGGCTTTACCTGCAGCAGTGGCAAAAACACAGAAAAATAGGAAAATAATTACTAAGTGGAATACTTTGTATACATTTACATTTCAGACATTTAGCATTTGCTCTTATCCAGAGCAACTTAGTTAGATTTTAGGTTACTGGTCTAAAGCACTTGACCACTCGACTATTGAGAACTACTGCTTTTTGCATGTATAACAAAAGCAGTAGTTCTCAACTGATGGATTGCATGAGGTAAAAATCTTCACAGAATTAGCTCAATTTAGCTCTGTTTGCTCTTATCAGAGTGAAACTTTACCAGTTGAAAGTATTCATAAATACAAGATATTTTTGTATTACAAGTTTTATTTATTTAACTATTAAAATATGCAAATGAGGTAAAACATCCTTAAATATCTGCCAATTTGCATATTACGAAAATACATTACTTCAAGGCAGAATGTTTTGTGTTGTTCTACTGGGATAAGACAGTTTAACAAAATATTCTTATTTCATGACATTTATAAAACAATATGAATATATATGAAGGGTGCATATTTTGCCTATTTTTACAGATAAAATTACACTTAAAATCTAAATGACACAAGATATAAAATAAGCCTCTGTATATTTTTGGCTATAAGACCTTTTAACCTGTAGGTGTAATATTGTGAATGTACCTCCTTTAAAGAAAAAATTATTGGCACATGGAAAAATGTCTAATAAAGATAGACTAATAAAATTAGAATATAGGGTGGCTTGGGGTTAAATGCCTCCCCGTAATTCTCCACCAAACCATCAAATGATGGCAAATTTTATTTCTACACAATCCTTGGTTGCCGCTATTCTTGTTCATCTAAAAAAGTTTGTTGAATCATCTCAACTGAGCAAGATATTTCACAAAAACAATTTTGACATAAGTCTTATTTTTTGTCATTTAGAAATGTCATGTGATGTGATGAAGTTAGACCTCTAAACTGATTTTTGATATGTCAGTAGGAAGGCCTTAGGCTAAGTAATCCACTTGCTTAGAGAAAAAAATGATAATACTTTTTTATAGCTATCCTGTTTTTTTTGGTGATCATGTTTGGGGCTTAACGCCCCCCTCTCCTTTGGGGCAAAATGCCCCGGGGGGTATTTTACTCCTGAGAATATATTGGTAAAATATAACAAAAGTATAACAAAAAATTTGCTAAAATATAAAAAAGTTCAAGATATAGCCAAATATAAGTAATTTTTAGTTTAATAGTTAGTTTACTGAGCATATATTAACATCTAATATAATAGGCCTGGCACTGATTTTGAATGAATAACTCAATTATTGATTTAATGTTTTTAACTTAATACTTTCGCAGGGTTAACAAAACATATTTAAAAAAAGTCATCAAAAGTAATTTTAAATTGTAGTAAATGTTATACTGTACATAGCTTTTTGCCTTTGGATATTGGAATGTGCAATATCACGGTTAAAATTGTTTTTCTTAACTCACTTAAATACTGCTATCAAGATCGAATTCTTTCCAATGGCATATATTACATTGATAGAATGACTTTGACACCTAAGTATGGAATAAATCTTAATTGGGGGTAAAAAAAAAAAAACCAGGGGGCATTTTATCCCATAGAGAGGGGCATTTTGCCCCAATAGTTGGGTAAAACGCCCCATTTACATAGTTTGGCATTTGATTAATTTGCAATAAAATATAATCATTTTTTTCTGAATGTATTTGTCTGACAATAGGCAATATGTTCATATAAAAATCTGACCAAACATTGCTTTTTTAAGTCAGAAAATACAGATTTCCCTTAAGGGGGGCGTTTTCCCCCAAGTTACCCTACTATACACAAATAAGAATGACTCTTTCATCACAAAACACCACATCTACAAAGGATATAGGCATGTATGGACTACCTAATAATATGCCCCGGATAACAAGCTTTTGAATGATATATGATTCAATGTGGAAAGTTTCAAAAATTGTGATTGAATGTCTACATGAAACATGCTAACAATAATGACATTTATGATAGTTGTAGTTGATGAATTTGGTATGAAATCATATACATTTTATGACAGAATGGAAGTTATTGTTGCAAAATATCCCAAAATCCAGAAATTGACAGAATAGCTATTTTTAACTGTGCTGCCTGGCCTTAAGATATCCTGGCACTGACCATCATACTAAGTCACCAAGGCCACATGTTATGCCTATTGTAATGTTTAGTTACACAGCAACTGAATGCCTCAAGTGACTCACTGTAGGAGTGAAGACATTTAATGAACTAGATGGTCTGTCAAATTAACTGACTGTTGAGTATAAAGATATGAGTGCTAATCTAAGATAATATTGAGTTCCATACTGAAATGGTGAAAGTTAGGACTATGAGAAGGTAAGCTGACACTATATCTGTGCATAAAGACATCTTTCTATGAGCTATTTACAGATACTTCTCCTTATCAGTATGAAAATACTGGGGGTGTGGGAGCACTTCCACAGCTGATAATGTATATCCCGATTGGTCCGCCAGGATCTTGTTTAATTGGCATTGTAGCATGGTGAAAGTTGTTACTGCACTGCCAGCAATATAAATACGTCAGTTAGTACATGACGACTAGTATTAATTGGTTATTTAGGATCACTTCTAAGGAATCACTTGGCTCAATCAAATCTATCTCTGTTCTTAAGTGCATTTCTCTAAGACAAGCCATACTTAGTCTAACAAAATGTCTGTTGACAAGTGTGCTGGTCAAAACAACCGTTAATTAATTCATGGCTGTAGACCTCATAGACTTGGATAAACATTGCACAGTTGCACAACTCCATTTCCAAAAAATGTCTACATTTACTATAACTCATTATTGAATGGTAAAAGTATTTCATTTCCAATTTTGGATGTGATTTTAATGTCATGATTTCACCCCTGATAAGATGGTTGACCTATATAAAAATGTGTCAAAATTATTGTCACCTTTGTTTTCAATACTTTGTGCACCCTCCCCTTGCAGGGATAATGGGATTAAGCATGTTGCTATATATTGAAATGAGACTGAAGAACAAGATCTTAGAACATTATCCCATACAGAATTTGTACATATCCTTGATATCCTTCGGTCTGACCTTATGGACTGCCCTCTTTAATTCAAACTATGTTTTCAATGGGATTCAAGTCCAGAAACTGAGTTGATCACTGCAATGTGTTGATTTTTTGATCACTTGTTTGGGACACTTTTCTGCTTTTGTATTATTTATTTGAAAACCAACTGGCTACTGGTGTATTTGGCTAGAGATCTCTATTTTTATGCCATCTGACCGAAGCACTGGTTCCAATTTAAATGACAATGCTGTTTTCAAACTCCACATGTTTAAGTTTGTCTCTGACCAAGCACAACACCAGTCATGTTGGCATCAAAATGAGAAGGAATCAGCAGAAAGGAACCCCATACCAAATGCCAAAAATGGTGTTTCAAGATCCTTGAGATCATAGGGGGTCCCTCAGAATCACAACTGACATTTTTAGAATATAGTAAAGAATGGTACTTGTTCAATCACACATCTATTCCTTTCATTTATATTTCATTCAATCAGAATCCCACTGACATCTTTTTTAATGGAGTCAGTACAAAACACAACTAAAGCAACACAACAACAAAATCCACGAAACCTAAACACTCATACAAACCTCTTTATTGCTTACCTAAGGTTCCAGAGACAATGTCAATCTTATGCATGATGTGGTCTCTCTCCCCCACACCAGCCCCATGGGCTCCATACAGGCCCACAGCATGGACCTCATCAACAAATGTTAAGGCTCCGTAACGATGGGCCACATCACACATCCTTTCCAGGGGACATATAGCACCTGAGAGCAAGTTAAATCAAATAGAATATAGCACCTTTTCATACAGAATTATGAAATGTGTAAGAACACTGACTTGGAAATGATATTATTTGTTAATATGAGGTGATGTATAATATTAGCAATGGAGAAATAATACTGCTCGGCTATCTAACGTCAAACCATTACAAACCCCTAGCAAAATAAAAAAATAAAAAAGTAAACCAGCACGTAACATTACTATGTATCCCATTTCATGACACATACCGTTCATAGAGTGCACAGTCTCAAAGGCAACAATTTTGGGGGTCTTGGGGTCAGAGCGACTCAGTAGTTCCTCCAGGTGTTGACTGTCATTATGGCGGAAGATGAAACGCTTGGCACCACTGTTCCTTATGCCCTGGATCATTGAAGCATGGTTTCCCATGTCAGAGTAAATCTCACAGCCTGTATGTCAAATCAGAGCGGCAGAATTAACTTCCATGCTAAATGTCTTCCAGAAACTATTGTTGCACGGAGGCACCCTGTCCTACATCAACATCAGGCCAACACCCCTGTAACTACCAACTGGCCTTGAACACGGAGGCACCCTGTCCTACATCAGCGTCAGGCCAACACCCTTGTAACTACCGACTGGCCCTGAACACAGTTCAGCAACTTCCCCTAGGTCAGTGATAAGACAACAGAGCCATAAAAGCAATGCTGAAGTTATGATCAGAATGAAACGTTACAAGTATCCACTATTCCTTTGGTTGCTACCTCCCAACTAGCCTATGATCATCTCACGAGTTACAAGATAGTAGAAACTGATCTGGGACCGGGCTAACTTGTGTCCTCTTTCAATGTTTGACATTTTGTTTGAGACCACTGGGTTAAGGCCTACCGGGCAGCATTTTGGCCAAGGTGAAGAGGGTGGAGTCATTGGCCACAAAGCATGATGAGAACACCAACGCTGCATCTTTCTGGTGGTGCTGTGCAAGTTCTTGCTCCAAAAGCACATGGTAGTTGCTGGTGCCAGAGATGTTTCTGGTACCTCCAGCACCGGCGCCATGCCTCATGAGGGCATCCCTAAGAGAACACAAGAAGAAACACGGTCAAACATCAGAAACGTTTACCTGACCTCATCTCCAGGTTTTGAAGTTTCTAAAACAGTACTTGTGCTTTCTTGACGTTTACCTAGAGTTTTTGTCAAAATGGCTCTTGCATGCCATCAATGACTTGTCAGCAAATGAATGGCTCTTCCACTGTGTCCTCCATTTAACTTGCTGTTGTCTCCTACTGAACATGACACATTTTCCAAGCTAGATCTACCCAGGTGTCGTTTTTATTGACTGTTCGTTGTTTATAGCAGTATTTTAAAATATAACAAATAAATATTTGTGGCTCAATGGGTATGTGTGCGCTTTGGTAATATGAATGTAATTATAATGAGGGGTTTCAATCCCACATCATTATTACCTTCTGATTAATACATTTTTAACTGTCTTTGTGATTATGGTTAGGATAATGAAGAAAGTAAGAAAAAGTGGGGAAAATGAACAACAAAACAAGTAGTGGAGTTTTTTACAACAACAAAGATAGTCCACAATCTTGACAGGATTTGAACTGGTGACATTTCTAAAATGATTGGACCTAAATTGATAATTAAGGAATCCAATAGAGGAGGTTAAGTTTGAAATCAAACTGACATTAAAGTGGGAGCTTTGGGAGCGTCAAACTGCATTTTGCAACACAGTTTGAAAAAGCATGTGATCAAACAAACCATAAAACAACACTAGAGACATGGTATTGTTACTTTCAAACTAGGTTTGGTACTGTTGTGTCAAATCAGAAGAGAATTTAAATAAAGCATGGTTTCGAAGCTCCCATTCCAACAATGTTATAGTGTGCAATCAAAGTAGTTCTCATAATTTACCTTGTGTGGTAGTGTGATAATGTATGGGTCTAACTGCCTGGTACAACCTATTATATTGTACTTTGCATGCTTACTTGTACCATCCATTCTCATTAAAACATACCCAAAGTAAATTTGAGTGTGTTTCGGTGTTTACAATAAAACCCCTTAGCCCTTTGGCTCTGTTCTGGATGTCTGCCGAACATCAGTGTGGTTCTAAAAACATCCTTGATTCAGATTCAGCACAGTGTTAGTAGAGATCATCCAGACACTTTCAGTTTTTACACTTTGAACTCAAAGAAATATTTCATACAAACTGAACATTTACCTCTGCGATACAGCTTTCAGTTTATTGTTTTGACCATGTTTGGTATCTAGACTAAACTTTTTTCCTAGAGATGGGCCATGTAATATTACCTATTATCAGTAGCCATACTCAGAACAAGTAAATTATCAAATGGCTTGAGTCAGTTGAAATCAACCTTTAGTCTTTTTTCACTATCATGGGTTCAATCTCAATGTGTCTTCTGTGATTCCTCTCAGTGTGTCTCCTTGCTTCCATTGCAACTGTATTTAAAGAGAAAGTACAAGCTCCCTCCCCTTGGAGAAAAGGTGAGCAGAGCGAAGATTCATTTTAAAATAATCTTGGTATCTGACTTACTGAATCCCCTTGAGGACCTGGGGGTGAGTACTCATGCCCAGATAGTCGTTACTGCACCAGACAGACACTTGGGAGCCTTCCCGCCCAGTGATGGAGTAGTCTTCAGCAAAGGGAAAGATGTCAGCACGCCGATTCACTGTCTTAAAGACGCGGTAGGTGTGGTCATTCTTTTTCTCAAAGATCTTCTCGTCAAAGAACCCATCATAGTCAAAACTGGGTCCCACTGGAGATTGAATGTATAAAATGATTTGGTGAAAAACTATAATAATTAGAATTACTCAATACATTAAGTTCCTCATATAATGCGTTTTCAATAACTTGGTATATGATGAAAAGGTAAAAACCCATTAAATGAAAATAAACAAAGCCCAACTTCCTACCGTAGATCTGTGAACTATGCACTGACATACCATTCTTTTTGTGTTTAAATCTAATTTTGCCAAGCATAATAATTGTACAATATTATTCCATTGTAAGTAGGTCTATAGGTAATCTGTTACCTTTTAAAACTCGGAAGACATTACTAGTACAAATTATTTTAATATATTTAAACAGTACTGACAAATGCAATTATTATCACATTTCTGTCAAATAATCATTTGATATGAACTGTGATGGAAACAGTTCCTGTGTATGTATTTTGTTATGTTAAAATAATTTATCTAGATGTACCCTCACCCATGTTGTCCTTGAGGAGGGACACAATGGGGTTTTGGACCTTTGGCGAGATGGACTCCTTGTATTCCTTCAAAAGAGGTCTTATGCCTGTGACAGAGAGCAAGGTTGATCAGTCTCTTCAATTGTATTTTACTTTTCTACTTATGCACATACTCGCAATTTGCGCATTCACTATATGCATTCATACTGCATGCACAGTGAATGTGCTGCTGCATTTTGAGTATTTTTGGGAAGTGGGTTGTTGGATTCATTCATATTGACTTGATGTAGTCTGATCCTGCTTTGGGTTGATGTCGTGAGGGGGTAAGGAAGTGGCCAAATGCTTGGTCATTATATTGTCCAGATTATGTTGCCATAACGAGGGAAAGAAATGTCATGACATGACATGACCAGTCCATTACATCGGGATTGGTCATGGTTGCGTGATGTTTGTCTGTCTGTTTTTTTGTTACTGGGGCTTGTGAAGGAAGAGTCCCCACTTTCAATCTTCAAATTATTTCTTATTATTATTACTTAGTACGCAACTTCTCCCACAGCGTTTAAGCTAGCGACACCATTTAAACTTTAAAACATTCAGTGCATTCAGGACCAAGTTGATTTAACTCAACTTTTTGATAACTTTTATTAAACTTTCTACACTTCTATTGACTTAAATGAGATTACTTCAAAGGGATTTCTTCACTGACTTTAATGTAATACTTATAGTAAATCTTTCACTTGTACCATTCAAGATAGAGACCAATCCAACTTACATATTTAGCCTATCCCAACTTGGGGACAATTTGCATAATTAACATAAATAAACTCAAAAATAGTATGTCTTCAAACATTCAAGCTAGTGAGACCAAACATTGTTTCAGGTAATCCCAGGGTATTCTAACTTAAAATCCTAAAACTTGTATTGACTCTAACAATATAAATGTGCAAGTAGTTGATGAATTTGCATTAATTCACTTTAAAACAGTATCTCTTGAACCGTTCAAGCTAAAGAGACCAAACCAACTTTGTTTCGCATGTTAAGGCTGTCCCAACTTAAAATGCTTACATGTGTACTGATTAGGAAGATATGAATGTGCATACATCTGCATAATTATCATTAATTACACCAAAAATAGTATCTCTTGAACAGTTCAAGCTAGACAGAACAAACCAACTTTGTTTAACATAATTGGACTATTCTAACTTAAAACGGTTAAACATGTATCAACTATAATAACATTTGCATAATTATCATGAATTACCCTCTCAGTATCATTTTAAACATTCAAGCTAGAGACATTAACCTTTTTTGTTTTTTCTACTTCTCTGCTATTCTCTTGAATGTCAGAAACATTCTTCAACAAGCACCCACAATTTAAATTGAAAGCATTAAAGCAAGTCGCTGTAACATTACTTTTTAAAGTTCAGGTATATTTTTATATTGTGCTTCTTCTAATATGATTGAGTGATGTTTTTTACAATGTTTATAGTGCACAGTGTCTGTTGTGTTTGTGGTAATGGTTCTGTTAGTGTTTAGAGTCAAGTTCAGTTGCAAAACTTTCTTGAATGTTGCAAATATAAATTCTATGAATAGTTCAGACGTGTTTCCTAATTCTAATATGCCAGAGAGGCATGCTTGATCCACATTTAATATTTGAACACTTCAGAAAGTTACAGAATGTGACAACATACTGAGCACAGCTTTGGTTTTATCTGAGACATGTTTCTTTTTTTGTATGGTTTTTACCTGTGTTATACTCTGTAGGTACATCCTCTTGAACCTCAGGGCTCGCTTTTACCATGCCAATCTCTTTGGATACAAAGGGACATTCTCTGGACATCGAGATAACCACCTGAGTTGCTGACTGGGCAAAATGGCGCTTTGAGTCCACCCTCAGAGTCATAGGACCTACTGATTGGGTAGAATGGGTAGTTGTTTTTCTCTCCTTGAAAACTGAGGGACAAACTGTCATGTGCCGAGCAATCATAGGACATTGATCAGCCATGGAAAGAAGGGCAGCACCAGTGGTCCTTAAAGCAGGCTTGGGGGCCGACTTCAGGAAGGGGCAGTGATGGAGGAACGCAGCCATGGCTCTTGAAGCTGTTTTGACACTGGATGAACACATAAAGTGGAAATAGCCTTTTAACACATTCTGACACTTATGTAAATGTATCAACACAACATCATGTGACTTATACAGATATCAGCAAAGTCAGTGCTAGAAGGAATTATATATCTTCAAAATACATGTTCAATCCAGCCCTATTCGGCATTCACATTTTATTTCATTTTTTGTACAATCTTCGCTCATTTTCACGCCAGCTGGCTTGTCAAAGGCATGCATGTAGGCTATACTAGTTCGCTCCAGCAGATGGTGCATGTCATTCTAATACAGCCCTGTAATATGTTTTCATCAATAGTGTGGTAACAGTGGAAACAGTTTCATGTTGTCAAATAAAATTTTGCAGCAAAGGGAAGCAAGGCCATAGCCAATCGTCATAAGCAGCTTTATATTAGAGCAAAGTCAAAGACTGTTCCGAAATTGTATTCAGATAGATTCATGCAAATAAGGCCTACTTAAAAACGTGGGTAAAAAACTTTGGCATTATGTTCATTTACAGAAGTGCCAAAGTAATGTAAAAGCCTACGGTTGCCCCATTCTTTAGAATGTTTTTGAGTCTTCCAATATCTTGAATTTAAAAATTAAATATGAAATCAAATATATATGTAGGCCTAGTCTATGTTCAAGAGAGAACAGGAAAACGTTGCAATTGAACAAAAATTACATAATTGTGTTAGGTAGATTTAAATTTGACTTGTGTAAAAAGTGTGACTAATTTTTATGTTTATGTTTAAGGACGATGCAGAACGAGTGGAATAGGCGCGCCTGCGGGCGCGGCTTATCTTAGGCGTGCAGCCGTGTGCGGTCCGTACTCTCCAAGGTGGTGAATCAAGATTCCAGCACAAAAGTTGTCGCTGTACATGGGACCGTGGTCCATTATTAGTGATAAACTGTGTATTACAAATCCAACTTAAAAAACGACGCAGATGTCTTTTAGATTTTGAGGTCAAATCCCAGATAAATTTTATCTATAGTATTTTGTTCACACTGACAAAAGTTCTTAAAGCCATTGCCAAATTAATAAAACCTCAAAGCCAGCCATGCCTATTATGGGGGAATGCAAAATAAAGGTTTCTGCATTTATTGGTTAAATAAATGGTTGTTGGTCGTAATGTCTAGTATTTATAAAAAACAGGACACCCTATTCTCAGCTGGTCTGTGTTTTGGAAATAAGTCAATTCTCAGGATCATGGGATTATACTTGTGGCTCTTTCAAACAATTATAGGCTATGTCAACCATGCTTTGTAAGTAATCATTGATCCTAATGTAATCAAGCGACACTAACATTTATCAACACTCACAGAACACACTAAGTGAATATATTCACATAGTGTGTGTGTTCTGTGAATGTTGATAAATGTAAGCCTAGTTTGATTATACTGAGCACAGAGGTGAGTTGGGATTCAGGCCAATGTTTTTTTTTTGTATTCATGTCATTAGATTTTGGTGAAAATGTCCCTGTATTGCCTACTCTTTAAAAATCCACATTGATTTCACGTCCTCAAATATACTTTTTGGATTGGAATTTATGGTAACGCGTTAGCTTTCTTCATCTTTTTTTGGTACTATTATACACATACTACATATATTACCGATTAATCAGGTGACAGTCAAAACTCTTCTCAGTCTATTAATTCCTTAATTGGATATACACATGTCAATGCTCCCACAGCCAGACAACAGGCCTACCAAATACGTTTATTTTGCCAATTACTGCAATTGTGGAATCATCTTTACAAATTGTTAGTGCCTATGAAATAGAATGATTCAGAAGATCCTACCTGTTGACCTGCACTGAGGACGAACTTCAAAACAGCAACAGACAGAGAAATGTGTCCTTAAACGTTTGGGCAGTGACGTTATCAGACTTGTGCAATCTCCTTCGAAAAGGATTCACACCCATACTGGGGGGCAGGCGGGGAGAACTTGGAGTAGCCAAATTGTAAATGACCTGACGCCCTCTGAGGATAGGCTGAGTCCTAATGTTTTTTGGTCATTTTTTGTTTGCGATGTAGGACCTATACTGTAGATAATAAATACAATTTTAAATAGACTTAAATATAATCACTTTATATTTCACACATGCAATAATTTATTTAATATATTTAGACATTAATCATTTAGCATTCGCTCTTATGCTATCGACTTTATTTCAATAATCTTAAAATGGCTAGGTGGACCACAACACAAACCAGTAATATAGGCCTACAGTATATTTTACTCAGTAAATAATATTAGCAAAGGAGTGGCTGCAATATACCCCAACCCCAGACCATAGCATATTGCGATTATAAACCCGTTACCAATACCATTACAGCAGAAAAGGGGCTGTGACATCATACCCGTGGTCTCATGTACCAATCAGAATTCAAGATTCAAAACATCAAGATAATAACGTATAATATATAATTGCCCTGGGCTGGTTGCGCACTCGTCTATCACTTTTCACTCCAAGCAATTGTCCTACGTTGTTCACATAATCAAAATGCATTTAGACATGGGGTCATAGCCAAACATGTGGGCTATAGGCTACTATTGCTCGCCGGCAGATGGTGCATGTATTTCTGATATCCTATTGCTCATATACTTTCAACAATAGCATCTGTCGTGACGGTATGAAGGCGGAGTTTCTTATGTTGTCAAATGAAATTGCTGCGGAAACTGGCAAGCCGCCCCTCTCGAACGCGAAGAGAAGCAAATCGGCATTCGCAGCTTTAAAGGAAAGCAAAGCCAAATACCCCGGTCATCATAACCCGAACCAAGGAAAGCAATTTAGAAATTGTATCCGAATAGATTTTCAAAATGCTGGCATGCACAGAAATGATTACCAGGTGTCTCCAGTCTGCTAAGCATGACCACCACAGAAAACAGCAGCAGCTTCTGCAGAAGAATCAAAATCAAGGAATCTCGATCTTCCAAGATGTAAGTAGCCCAGTCTGCATTCATCGTCACTATTTTAAATGAAATGAAGCATTAAGGCTAATTGCGTAGGCCCATTTCTTTGTAGTCATAATTTCACGTAATTTGTCATCATGTGGGCAATAGGATAATCCTATACATTCGATAGCCAGGCAGCTGTGAAGCCTTTACATATGCTGTAGGTCGACATTGTCGAGTCTGTTTTAATCGAGGCCTGCTAAACCAACCAAAAAGATATTCGGACATTGTTTCGAACAGTAGAGTGATGATGTTCAATTATCATTATTGGCGAACATCCAACAAGGTGAATGCTGTTTAAAGGTTATTACCGTGTAAAAATACCACTTAGGCAAACATAGGGGCTCAAATCAGTTTATCCACCTTCAGTGTTGCATAACAGTTCACCTATCTTTTTTAGAAGATTGCTTGAAAGTAATAAGGGTACTTTATTTGTTGACTGGTATACAACTCCTTCATACATATTTGTGCGATCTCATTCCCTATTCGCAATTTGACGAAGCAATAGTTCAGTTGAATGACACATGCTGGCATTGCCTCATCAAAATCTCATACATTAACTGTGGGTGCTGACAGGTTGTTTTCCCTATTAATTAGTTTCCCCCCTGATTTATCAACAAAATGCCACAGCACTCGTTGTACAGCGTTGTTGCAGTGACATTGTTTTACTTACGCACTTCAGCTTTTTTTTAAAACAAATAAGCAGGGAATTTTGTGTTAACACAGGCACCATCAAGTGTTTTTTAGTGAAATCTTGACTAATTAATTCACCTCCATGTTTACTGAAACTCTTGTGCATCAGCGCAAAATCCCGTAAAAGACCTCTAGTCCATTGGTAAGGCAACCTTCCTAGAACAGCTTGGTTACCGTTATGCTTGTAAAATGACCAAGAATAATTCGATTTTCAAATGATCATCTTTGTTCAAATGATTAGGAATACTTTATTTCCAGAGTGGTGGCCCCTTTATTGAATGTTAAATAATGTTACTTGACATTTTAAACATGAATTTCGTGTATTAGTTGATCTAGTTGTTCTTTTGCACTTCCAGATATTTCGCCGTGCAGACAAAAATGGTGAGTGCAAATTTTGCTGTTAAAAAGATCAGACAAAACAAATGCTTTGTATTATAATGATAACTAAGACCTTCACAAACACAACCAAAATGTAATTTTATTAGTCCATTAAGTTTTGTTAAGTAAGTCATAATGGGCCCCCTTATAGCTCAGCTCGCTTGCAATGCCACCACTTTGGGTTTGATTCCTATGGGAGGTGGATATATGCACTCAATATTGTAAGTCTTTCTGATTAAGAGCGTCTGCTAAATTACTAAATGTAAATGTAGGTTGCTTCAGCGGTTTAAGCTGCTACCCTTTTCACATGTACAGTACCACTGGAGCATTCTATTTGATGACTGGCTAGCAGAGGTGAAACCGCCTCTCCCCAATCCTGGCAATAAATAGCGAAACATTTAAACATTGCATCTTAAACTTTGTTTATTGGTCAACAATCTGACAGTTTCGAATCAAAACAGTCTATTGGGTGCTTAAAGTAGATGGACTAACTAGCAGGTTACAGTACTAGACAACAATAGATGGAGGCAAGAATATACTAACAGAGCGTGTGGAAAAAACAACTTTACCCCCCCCCAGGTCATTTTATCGCTCTAGCATGTTTATCTTTGGAGAGAATCATGGAATTACAGTACAACTGCCCCAGCCTCTCCAAAGTGTCCCCTGTTTTTCCTCTTTCAGATGATGGCAAACTATCCCTGGAAGAGTTCCAGTCATACTTTGCAGATGGCATTCTGACCCTGGAGCAGATGCAGGAGCTTTACTACTCCATTGACAGGCAGCAGACGGAGTAAGCGCATCTCACCCTCCTGTGGGGATGCTCCTCAGTCACCGTCTGTAACTATGCAGAGTATCTTAATAAGGGCTCCAGCATGGATGACGCTTGAGGCTGAGGGGGTCCTAAAATGTGTACTGTCCACATGGGTGAATAATATACAGAAAGAGAACAGACAAAGATCATGCTGTAAATCAATTGTCATGTAACTGCCCAGTGAATTCAATTTCAGTCTTTGCACCTGGCCCTTCATATAAATAAACACATTCAGGTGAAAATTTGTGGGTGGGGGAAATGTTCATTAATATTCATTTTCAGGGTGGGTCAAATATGCTACAGGAACTCACATTAATTAGTGCCGGAAGGAGAAGCAACAGCACCACTATCTTGTTGTTGCCCGAACATTTCCCATGAAATGGCTCTCACAAATTTGAATGGCAAAGCTGAATAGCTAGGGGCAAAAAGTAAGTAGAATGAATCGGTTTTACAACAAACTCTGAACATTAAGATCAGAATGAATTTAGTTTTGCCTTTTAATAGCAAATAAAGGTAATACTCTGTTAAATCACTCAAAAATATTGTTGCTGAGCCATCCTGTCCTTGTATTTGTGGCCAAAGCATTGCAGGCCCTTCAATGGCACAGCGATAAAGTCACTGCCTCAGTTAGCTCTGTCATTGCAAGACCATGTTTTGAATCCTGCTTTTGGATTAGTCCAGGGGTCCTGTGGAGAGTGATGAAATTGGCCTGCACCACAGGTTTCCAGACTTTCAATGATAACGGTAATGTTTGAATAGTTGGGAGAACACAGCAAGGTATCTGAGACCCTTTGTTCATGCAGAATCTCTCCAGGTCCTCCTGTCCTTGGTCCTTGCTTGTGGACTCTCCTCCTCAGCTTTTTTTTTCAATGGAGTTTAGGTCAGGGGACTGAAGTCCATTGCAAATGCTTGATTGAGTGGTGTGAGTTCTATAATCTTCCTCATGTTGATAGATGATTAAAGGACTTTGGCATGTCTATGACCTCATTTTTATACCGTAGTTAAACAAGAAGAAAAATATAATAAGATACTCATACAATTACATTTTTTCATAGCCTTTTTTGCTAATCCTTACCGTAGGTGTCATAATTTTAGATACAGTAGCACTGTATCTGTAAGCACTGGGCAGTTTAAAGTGGTGTTATCCTCCATGATTCCAATTTTTTTTTGTCTTCTTGTTCTGCTCATTTCCTGCCTTTGCAGCAACTTAGACACGGACAAACTGTCAGGTAAGTCCTTTGGACTAAAGCTTTCGTTGAAGTGGTCTCTTAAGGTCTTAACTGCTTTTTAAACAGCATTGTACAGAATTTTAAATCATGCAAACACTTACATGTTTTTTGCCATTTAGCATACAGTGAGGGAAAAAATTATTTGATCCCCTGCTGATTTTGTACGTTTGCCCACTGACAAAGAAATGATCAGTCCATAATTTTAATGGTAGGTTTATTTGAACAGTGAGAGACAGAATAACAACAAAAAAATCCAGAAAAACGCATGTCAAATGTTATAAAATGATTTGTATTTTAATGAGTGGAATAAGTATTCAACCCCTCTGCAAAACATGACTTAGTACTTGGTGGAAAAACCCTTGTTGGCAATCACAGAGGTCAGACGTTTCTTGTAGTTGGCCACCAGGTTTGCACACATCTCAGGAGGGATTTTGTCCCGCTCCTCTTTGCAGATCTTCTCCAAGTAATTTAGTCTTCGAGGCTGACGTTTGGCAACTCGAACCTTCAGCTCCCTCCACAGATTTTCTATGGGATTAAGGTCTGGAGACTGGCTAGGCCACTCCAGGACCTTAATGTGCTTCTTCTTGAGCCACTCCTTTGTTGTCTTGGCCGTGTGTTTTGGGTCATTGTCATGCTGGAATACACATCCACGACCCATCAGCAGGGGATCAAATAATTTTTTCCCTCACTGTAGAAGTATTCAACATTATACATGACTGCTCTTTGTATTTCCAGAATATTTCTCTCCTCACCTGGGGGAATATCTGAATGTCCTGTCAGCTCTAGAGAAGCTGAATGTTGCCATTTTGAATGCCATGGACAAAACCAAAGAGGTTTGTGGCCAATGCAGATTTCCTAACTTGAAAACAATTCATGGACTCATGGCAACTGCTTACAAATTCGAATAGAATTGTATGTCTAAGATAACAATATCAACATAACATTAATTTCTATATTTAAAAAGTAAGTTTAGGAGTCTGGGACAGCCACCCTTCAATAGAAAGGGCTATTATTGTTGTATTATATATACTACTCTTTATTGCATTTGAATGTAATCAGATTAACTATATTTTATACCACTTCCAAAGGATGTATTATTATTGTTGTCATTAATCTTATATAATTATTATTGTTGAAATTATAAACTTTGTCCTCTTACTCTTCCCGCATCCCTCACCGCTCCTTGTACAGGAGTACCAGGGCTCATCCGTGTTGGGTCAGTTTGTGACACGTTTCCTTCTGAGGGAGACAAACACCCAGCTTCAGTCCCTGCAGTCATCACTAGACTGTGCTATGGAGGCTGTGGATGAGCAAAGCTGCACTAGCAGGTACTCTGGGTTTACCACTTATCCCGCTGCAGCACCAAGTGTAAAAATACCAAGTCTCCAAAAAACATGATTGTTTAATAAAACCATGAGTAGTGTACCAAACTTAAGATGGGGTGTTTTACACAGAGAACATGTGCTATGACAGAACGGTCTTAATACTTATGGGGTATTAAGATGGTACAGCTGGTTGAGCAACATATTTCCTGGTTGTGCTCTGAGTACCTGGAATGATTTTTCATCTTTACTCATTTAATGTTTCGAAACTTGGTTGATTTTCTAATATCTTGTCAAATTTGTTTCCTCTCATTTATGTTAGTGCCAGTTGCCACTAGCTTGTGTGTTACAAAGTAATTTGCTTTAACAGCGTAGCTGACCATTCATTGTTGTTTCATTACGATTCTGTGTTAAGAATATGCCTGTGTCAGTATGCGGAATAATAATCAAGCAGTTTATGACAGTGACAGTTATAAGGACAGTGTTAGGCTGTTGACGATAACAACAGACAATCACTGTGTTTGATAACAGTAAAACTGATGTTGATGGGGACGATCTATGTTTACTGCAGGAATATGATTAAGACACCAGAGGATCTTTCTCTCCAGAGACTTGCCAAACGCCCGGGTCGTCGCTTCCTAAAGAACCTTTGTCTCTCTCCCAAAGACCCCTACTCTGGCATGCTTACTACAGGTAGATGCTTATCCACACATTTATTTGGCCTCCAATGAAATTATCAGTTTGAATTCAAATTATAGCAATATTTTTTTTCAGATATTCTCTATTTTTCCACATTGAATGTTATTAGATATTTAACCACAACTTATATCAAATTAAGGATCTGTGAATAAATGTACTTAAGGAACAAAGTTATGCAACACTCCCCTGTGTGAAAAAGCAATTGTCCCCTTAAGCCTCATTTATATTTAAGTTATGCGTTAGGATGGACTTCATTTCAATGAAGACGGAAAACAGAGTGGAATTGTAAGGTCCCGTAGCGGTTGAAGTCTCCATTACAAAACGGGCGCCACATACTTTGACATTGTTCAAGAGTCTATTAAGATAACCAAAATGAATGGTTTCTTCAGTGGTTCCTGCAAGCTTTGTTCCCCTTCTTCTAGCTGATAGTTACATCATTGAGTAGGATATACTTACTGCTACTGAGTTCTATGGTTGTTCCAACTTGCTATCTTAAAATCTATACACTGTCTGTAAGTCTTCTGATATCTACTACATTACCACATTGTAAATTCTTTGACAGTAAGACATCCTACCACCACCATGCTTGACCTATGGGATGAATAGTGTGGAATGTAGTGTTTGGTTTCACCCAGACAAATAGGGGCCCATTACACAATTCTCTACAACCCACATATGTCGCTAAAAGTGACCTCTATGTTTCCCCTCTTCTACAGGACTACCAGACCTCATCTGTGCTGGGTCAGTCTGTGACATGTCAATTCATATGGTACAGTCATGTTTGACACGATGACCTGACATTCTTGTTTCCTTGGATAAGGTGTGAGTGTGGAGCCAGACAACCAGCACTGGAGTTCCCAGGTCAATCGCCTGCATCAGCTCATAGACAAGCTGGAGAATGAGGTAAAACTTTACATGGTTGTTAGCTAGAGTATGGGGAACGAGGTTCACTGTTGTTAGCTAATGTCAGGGTCAATGATAATTGAGGTATGTGCTCCAGTGGTTGTTAGGCGGACATGTGAGCAGGTCTAAAGATTCTGACAAGTGAGCAGGTCTAGAGATTCTGTGCATACGATAGGTCTTTCCATGTGGTCATAAAGATGTGCGATGTTCCCGCTAAATTGTGTGTGTGTTTAGCCAAGCACCATTAGGACTGTTGTATTCGGGATTTAACTTCACTCTATTAGTTTGCATTTAGAATGCATTTAGAATGGATGCATGTTTTTCTCTGTGAAAGTATCAACATAATATCAGTCCCTTTTTAGATGCAACAAACCAAAACATGACAAGATTGTTTTTACAGGCAGAGCCAGATGGTGTAAAATTCTAATGACAGTAGCCGCAGATTGGTCTTTCCAACTTTTGACTTTTGTGTGTATGTGCTTTTCAGAATAGATCAGAGCCATGAATGTACACATTTGTTGATTTTCTTTGCAAGTTAGCAAGTGATTTGCACTATTATAGGTATGTATTGGTCAGCAATGGAGAAGTTACTGCTTTCTACAAAAACATCCGCACACGCGCGCACACACACACACACACTTAATGATTATTGCTTGGAATCTACGATCAAATACTTAAACCTTAACAAAGAAAGGCAATATCAAAGATAATAAAATCTTCTATGTGAAAATGCTATAGTATTTGCTCTATTGGTAATGTTGGTAGGGTCTGGATTATGCTCAAATAAAGTTGACTATGCATTGGAAAACAAATCAAAAAACTTGTGCAAGACTAGAAGCAAAACACAGATAGTGTTATGAGTCTCTATTCAAACACGACTGTCTCACTGACTTGGTGATGCTTAGTCAACACCGGTTAAGTCACATTATTACCCCTCCTGCTGGATAATGTGTTATTAAGAAATACTTAATAAACAATGACATCTAGCTAAAACTGTAATGTTCTATGGCTAGATTTAATCTGCTTGTATCAGATATACTGTTTATGTCAACTCAACATCAAAGGCAGCTGCCTATCACTGACTAACTAGGCTACCATACCGGAGTTAGATTTGGTCTGGTTCGTTCTGTTGTCAAGCTTGTTTTTTCATGATTGATTGAAATGTTAATGCTTTCATTGGCAGAGTCCACATCTGGAACCACTCAAAGAGGACACATTGGCCGGCACATATAACTCGGTAAGACCAATTCAATTCCCTTTCTGTTGTCCCTATAAGTAAATGACCTAAACTCACAGCTTGAGATTTGTAATTTTTTGGATTGTGAAGCAATTAAAAAAGAGGCTAGGCCCAAAAGGTAACGTTGGCAACATATCGGTCCAGACAAGGTAGTAGTCCTCCCCTTTTTCAGCCCATTTTCCTCCTATTTGTTGCCTTATGAACATGACCCATGATGCAACTGGCCTGAACCATTTTCTTCTCTTCCCACTCAACAGAACATATTGCTGGTGCAGAGACAGATGTCTGTGAAGGAAAAAGACAATGAGGAATTCCAGCAAGCCCTGAAGATCTATACCGATGCCACAGCCTTCCAGACCAACAATCTGCAGTGTGTCTCTCCTTCTACATTGAATTAATTGCCTATTGTTTTCATTGAGGATGTTACCTATTGTGAATGTAATTGAAATCACCCTAAAACATATAGCTACACATGGCTAAAACATATTGCTACTCTCAATAGTGGAAAGGGTCTTATAACTATTGTTTTGGAATAATGACTTAGGTGACAATAGTTCAGCCTTTGTGGTACGGACTACAAACACAAATATAGGGAATTACAGGTCTCATCCAAATGTGACTTCTTAATTCCAGTGTGTCCGTCCAGACTCTTCCAGAGAGATCCTGCTTCATCATGTATGAGTTCTGGCAAGACCGTCTCTCCTGGATGAGGTACATAAAATATTCTGTAGTCCCAGCCGTTTCAAGTTAATTACTATAATTTTGATTTTGCAATGCTGTCGTTCTTGACTATGATTTAAAGTACTCCAAGGCCTTAATGATGGTCCAACCAAGCAGTGACAGTCCAGGTCCGTCCATTAACTCTCCATCACTTTGTCCTACAGTCACCTGCAGAGCCCCATCAGCAAGACATTCCAGAGCTGCGTAATTGATGTATTGGAGGACCCTGAAATGGTCTCCACCATGCTCCTTCCAGGTTAGTATCATACAGGGGATGGGTTTTGGGGAATGATACGGCCTCTGATCCGGAGGAAATACATAAATTAAGGGTTTGAAGTGTTTAATTCCAATACGCTATGTGCATTGTTTTGGCTTCTTAGTCATTTATCAGACGCTTTTATACAGAGCAACTTATAGGAGCAAATACGGTTAGAAGTGTATTACTCAAGGAGAGAGCTGGGAGCTCAGCGAGAAAGAGCCTTGCATCTACTAGAGAGGATGTGGTCATGCAGGCAGTTTTTTGTGGGTCATAAATTAAATGAATACTGTAAGTTATTGACATGATACTCTAATGATGGCCAAATGCCTAAATGATCAGTAAACTGATGTTGTTTTTTTCAGCATCTTGGTGGATTATGAATAACAACTGACAGGAGTAAAGTTCCCATTGAAACAATGAAATTCAAACAATATCAAGAGTGTTTCTATCTCTTATTTTGACTTTTGCAATGCGTTTCTTCTTTGTTTACCCCAGCATACTAAGGACTATTTTATGGATAATATGCTGTGTTTACTATTGTAATATTTTTTATATTTTTATGCACAACTTATAGGAACAGTATGTAGAATTGGTTTTCCGTGTGGAAGCTAGCTGAATTGCAGCAACACCTGTTTGCATTCAAACCAACTCTCACCAATCCAGCAACATAAATTAATAATAATGGACATTTGGTGGATATTTGGTTTCTCTTGTTAATTAGAAATAGCAAGATATGATGCATTACATATATGCCAACATGTAAAGTATGTTGTTACGTCTGCCATTGTTCCGATGGGCTTGAGCAAAAGAGAAATTAGATAAAATAGAAATTCTGAATTTAAGGATGCGGTTTTGCGTCTACCCCATATTATTTCTGGTGAATTAATGTAGAGAAACAATATCATTCCACTGTTGCTGAAGATATATTATAGACATTTTCTGATACTACAGTACAATACAAAAATTCTACATATTGTTCCTTTAACTATGAAATCAGCATGACTGTCTGCCCAAGCACCTTTGTTATTGTTGTATTTTCTTTTGACAAAACATAGGGGAGGTTTTAAAAAAAAAAAGTGCAATACATATTCTGGTGTTCTATTTCTTGATGTCAGAGAAGGGTACAAACGTTAGGACTCCAGGTTTAAATCAGTTCTAAAACAGAATTCCGTTTGAGAGAAAGAGAAAGTGAGAATGTTGTGAAATATTGTTTTATTGAAATCCATATCATTAAGAAATGTTTTTTGCTGTGGATGTATCAGTTCATTTGCATGTCTTGAAAGACTTTATATTTAGAAGTAGAAGTAGACATACAAGAACAAAACATTGCATACATTTTTATCATTTCCAATGGTTCTTTGTTACCTTCGTAATGAACATTATGTTAAAATATACTAGATGTCATGTGAGTTACTTTAACATCCTGCTATATAACATGTTAGTTACATATAAAACATATATATATCGACTGTGGTCTATGGCAATTCAACACTACAACACTACAACTAAATAATAAATCATTTAATATTGAGGTTGAGTTTGCCAGTGTCCAATTAATCTACCAGATGTATTGTGCAATGTTAACCCTAGCTCATTGAAAAGGTAAAATAACAAAGTACTACTCCAATGATTTGCAATAACTTGTTTTTTTACAGTGTTTAAAACAGTCATTTGCACTCCAGGACATTAGTTCTGAACATTGGGCCTCTTAGATGAAATGAAATACTGGATCTGTATTTTTTCTTAGATTATTATGTGGAGGGATACGATGTAGATTTTTAGTCACTTCATCAAATATGTATGTAATATTATGCATTATTAACAAAAAATTAAAAATACTAGTAACATATTAGGATCTTTATTAATAGCAAACCTTAGGTAGCCTGACCTACATGTTCTTGAATTAAAATGAATTGGTAATTAATAAGAAACAACACAAAATAATTATCAGAAACACTGAAATGTACCACTCCTATGAATGTTTCATATGCAATCTGATGTACAAACATGGCCAAATATATTGTCACCCTTGCACTTTATTCAAATAATGCACCATTTGTTTCTACAAAACATGTTGTAAATGACTATTCTGGCTGGAAACAGCAGATTTTTAATGGAATATCTACGTAGGTGTACAGAGGCCCATTATCCGAAACCATCAGTCCGGTGTCCCAATGGCACATTGTTTGCTAATCCAATTTTATCATTTTAAGGCTAATTGATCATTAGAAAACCCTTAATGATCAATTAAGGGTTACAATTATGTTTCAATCAATCAAATTTATTTATAAAGCCCTTTTTACATCAGCAGTTGTCACAAAGTGCTTTTACAAAACACCCAGCCTTAAACCCCAAGGAGCAAACAACAGTAGTGTTGAATTTCAGTGGCTAGGAAAAACTCCCTAAGAAGGCCGAAATTTAGGAAGAAACCTAGAGAGGACCCAGGCTCCGAGGGGTGACCAGTCCTCTTCTGGCTGTGCCGGGTGAACATATTAAGAGTACAAATTGTAATAATTAATAAATGCATGTAGGCTGAGTCCAGAGTCTATTTAAACTTAGTCCAGGTTGGAAGCATGACCAGATGGGCAGGGAGAACACGGGGGAGGGGTGAGGTGTCAGCACAGTGGCAGCTGAAATCGTCAGGTATCGTCTTGATCTGCAACACAACCAGGAGGACTTTGAACAGCGACAGCAATGGGTCTTTCAAGCCTGGTACTCCTCAGGTGTGGGCCAGGAACTCATGTCCTCCTAAGTTTAAAACGGCAGGAGACAGGGAAAATTTAGAAAATGCATTCCTTAGATCTACGAGGATTTATAAGGAGAACTGACCCTACATTTCTGACCTTTTGCCACATTTCAGGCTTCAAACATAAAGATATAAAACTGTAATTTTTTGTGAAGAATCAACAACAAGTGGGACACAATTATGAAGTGGAACGAAATTTATTGGGTATTTCAAACTTTTTTAACAAATAAAAAACTGAAAAATTGGGCGTGCAAAATTATTCAGTAATTTTGCTGCACCGAAAGTATAATTATTCATTATACTTTCAGTGCAGCAAACTCTCTCCAGAAGTTCAGTGAGGATCTCTGAATGATCCAATGTTGACCTAAATGACTAATGATGATAAATAGAATCCACCTGTGTGTAATCAAGTCTCCGTATAAATGCACCTGCTCTGTGATAGTCTCAGAGGTCCGTTTAAAGCGCAGAGAGCATCATGAAGAACAAGGAACACACCAG
>JACXGI010005357.1:0-19466 GCA_016801175.1 Esox masquinongy | reverse complement strand
GTCTTTAGTAGACACTTGAAAGTTTGCATTTCTAACCTTAATTGGCAAATCATTCCACAGTAGTGGAGCTCTATGAGAGAAGGCCCTGCCTCCGGCTGTTTGTTTAGAAATTCTAGGTACAATTAAAAGGTTACGTGTAGGTATGTATGGCTGGATCATTTCAGCGAGGTAAGTAGCAAGTCCATGTATTGATTTATAGGTTAAAATAAATAAAACCAATAAAACCTTAAAATCAGCCCTAACCCTAACAGGCAGCCAGTGTAAAGAGGCTAGTACTGGAGTAATGTGTTCACATTTTTTGTTCTAGTTAGGATTCTAGCAGCCATGTGCAGCACTAATTGAAGTTTATTTATTGATTTGTCTGGGTAACCGGAAAGAAGAGCATTGCAGTTATCTAATCTAGAAGTAACAAAAGCATGGATTAGTTTTTCTGCATCAGGTTTTGATAGAAAGTTTCTGATTTTTGCAATGTTTCGAAGATGAAAATAAGCAACTCTTGAGACATATTTTATATGTTTATCAAAGGAGAGGTCAGGGTCAAGGGTAACGCCGAGGTTTCTTACAGTTTTTTGGGATACGACCATACAGCCGTCGAGGTTCACAGTGAGATCTGCCAACAATGCTCTTTGTTTCTTGGGTCCTAAAACGAACATTTCTGTTTTTCTTGAGTTTAAAAGCAAGAAGTTCTCTGTCATCCACTTCCTAATATCTGAAATGCATGCTTCCAAAGTAGCTAATTTTGGGGCTTCTCCATTCTTCATTGAAATATAACTGTGTGTCATCAGCATATCAGTGAAAATTGACATTGTGATTCCGGATTACATCACCCAGAGGCAGCATATATAGTGAAAACAATAATGGGCCCAGATCCGAGCTTTGAGGAACACCAAAACATACCTTTGATTTGACAGGATATGCCATCCACACATACGAACTGATATCTTTCAGATAAATAAGATTTAAACCAGGCTAGAACGTGTCCACGTAACCCAATATGGGTTTCCAGTCTCTCTAAGAGAATGGAGTGATCAATAGTGTCAAAAGCAGCACTAAGATCAAGAAGCAACAGGACGGATGCGGAACCTTTGTCTGAGGCCATTAGGTCATTTGTTTCCTTCACAAGTGCAGTCTCAGTACTATGATGGGGTCTGAAACCGGACTGGAGCATTTCATAAATGTTATTTGTCTTCAGGAAGGCATTCAGTTGTTGTTTGTTTTCTAGTTCAATATACTAGGTTCTGAATCAAAAACATGTTCCGAAAGACTAACAATGAAGTAAAGAATTTTGAAGACCAAATACTTTGGTCAATATCAACATATTATTAAAGTGCAATGGTGCCAATCATTTTGCCTACAACTGTAGATATGGCATTTTAGAGAAAAGGCTGTAAACCAGTTTCAACAATATGTATTTCTGCATTGTGGACATTTGACACTGCATGTAAATATTCATGATGAAGCCTAATCCATCACCCCACCCCTAAGAAAACACCACAGCTGCGTCCTTGTATTGCACTAGTTATGTCATTATTACTGCATGTTTCAAATCTAGCCTGCCAGATACACTGTGGGGAGGCTGACATCATCAGAGAGACCCAACCTTGAATGGCTTTCTCCATGAAGTTTGCACTTCTCCATGTCTAAAATATGCATTATCGCTGGAAACATGTTCTTTACATTTTAGTGTGCGCACATGAGTTATTGTTTGTGGTGGTATTTTTTTCTGTCATAATAAAACAACAACACAACCAACATTATATGTGTGGGGAAAAAATCCCTGCATTACATTTTGAAAAGTTTCTCTGTGTTTGGATAATAGTAATACTCTACGGGTAGAATGTCTTTAGTCTCTTAATGAAACTGACACTACTTCACATGTTGTTAATGATTATTACTAGATACTGTTTGTCATCTGGTAGCAGAGTGTTGCTCATGCCAAATGGGGATGAATAAATATCCAATCTTCTCTGTACTGTATTGTTCTTCTGTCCTCAGTTCATACCATTAACATTTAAAACCAATGTTCCATAGTTATGCAGATGCTTTGTTTATTTTTGGCATGAAATAAAGTTAATGAATTGACCCTTTTCCATCATTTTGATTTTCATTAACAGTAAAGCAGGGATATTTAACTTATCCACTACGAGGTCCCAAGCCTGCTGGTTTTCTGTTTCACCTCATCATAAATTGCACCCACCTTGTTTCCCAGGTCTAAATAAGTCCCTGATTAGTGTGAAACTGTCTTTTAGGTCCAGAGTTGAATACCCCTGCAGAAAAGGATATGTGTATTACTGTAAGCTTTATGGTGCAATCCACAGACAACTGTAACTGAATTTTATAATGTGTCTTTATGACATAATATCAATAGAAGGCTAACCATCCTGTTTGATGTCACTGACCTGGTTTTGTACACACTGATGGCTTTCATGGTGTGCTTACTGATTCAGTTGGTGTTGCAGATCCCAGCGCTATATTGTTTGTAAGAATACAAATTTCTATTGTATTTTTATAAGCATGAATCTGCAATACAGATTGAATCGAATCGATATCCCAGTCAAAAGTATGAAAACGAGATGCATTAAACCCTATAACACCAACTTTCCACTTCAACAGATCATATGTTTCTTTAACTATTGAGATGCTTTGAAATTTCAGTTTTGTTGTCAGGTGTCTTAGAACCCTATTTATATTAACTTAAAAAAATGAAAACATTCAGTGGTCCCCTCGAAATAGGATTTTCTTGTCAGTTAAAGTTGTTGGTCCTTTGAAATATGTTGCAATATATGTATTAATAATAGGTTTATAGTATTAGCAGCCTCAGCCTTGGAAGGCTGTTTGAAAATCTGCAATGTGACAAAGCTCCAACTTGAATATATGGCAATTAGTGGACTAGGCTCCATGCTCCTGGATTACGGATGTTTTAGTCTGCATTTAGGCAGCCAAATTTAGATATTAACTAAATCACCTTTGAATGAGACCGGATGTGAAGATTTGATATGATTGTTCTATCAACCTCAGGCTCGACTGACACTAGACAATTTTAACCTGCTCTACGGGCTTTAGATTAGTTGTCGGCGCATATTTGATCTCTCGTATCTGAAATTTTCCCCTCAATATTAACTAGGTAGTAAACGATATACTGCATCTAAAATAATTTTTCATCAAAATGATATCAAATACTATGTATTTGCCTTCTTTAGATCTGGCATTTGCTGTCAAGCCTTAGTAATGCACTTTAGACCAAATTGTCATCAGCTGTCATTGTAGATGCACTGAGGACAATGATCTATTTGCCATCAGCTCCAAAACTAACGTTCAAAACGGTATTGCGACTTCATTTTTAATCCATGAATAACCCATGTGTTAAATATGTATTCTGTTTTTTATCAATCAAAACATTTTAATTTGTTTGGTGAAATAATTGCAGGCATTTCAGAATCATCCAGATAAATGTCTTTCTACAAATGACTTGTTAAAAGTTGTTGCAGAGCATCATGACAGTTTTGATAACCACATAGGTTATAGAAAGAAAGTCTGAATTTTCATTTGCTTAGTTTACATGGCCAACCAGAAGACTGAACCGTCACTACCCTTGCTCAAAGTTGAACTGGAACACCAATTTGATTTGACTGATCACACAAAAAATGAAAGGAAGGTTGAGCCATAATCAGAGCCATAACCTCTGTCTGAATAAGTAATGGCACCATCCAGTGGCGTTCAATTAGACAACCTGAATATTTTCTGGTAACTCAGAATTTGACATCCAGAGTTTCAACTTATACTCAAGTCTCAGGTAGAGGAGATATTAGTGCAACATTGATTTTGGTTACCTACATTACCTCCATAGAATCGTTATTGGTTAGTATTCACCCTTGCAGGCATTCAATAGGCTGAATGCTGGTCAAAGAAGAAAAATGTGACCTGCCCTCAGGGAAATACCGTAAGGTACTCTGTTTATATGTGGTGATTTTTCAAGATGGCTTCATACTCTATCCGATTACATTCAGTCTACATTGACTAATTCCATTTCCACCAGTCTTCCGCCATCATGGGAGAGAGAGCAAAGACAATGGATGTCAGGGCTATGGCCACTAGGTGGAGTGTCAGTTTGGCATCCTTTGTCTTTGTGTCACGATTGCACCAACCACACACCCATAAACACAAACAAACACATGCATTACTGCCTCACACACAGGATAGAAAAAATGACATTGCCTCATGGAGGCAGCCTCTCCAAAAGCTGCTGATGACCTAGTTCCAGCTGAGCTCTCTATCGCTCCCATAAGTCATCAGAAGTGGGTGTAGTAGGCTAGGTAGCAGCATCACTACCACCTCGGGCACCACACTCCGCTCCTCTCCTAATCACCAGCACACTGGAGAGAGGGAACTAAAGAGAGGGCAGTAATAAAGGGAGACAGAGAGACAAGAAGAGAGCGTGTGATAGAGACAAAAAGGGAGAGAAGCAAGCGTGTGCAGGAGAAAAGGCAGTGGAGACAGAGGGGGAGAGAGCGTGTATGAGGGACAGTGAGGGAAGCCTAGGGAGGAAGAAGAGAGTACAATAGTAAGGGACGGAAAGGGAGAAAAGGGGCTGAACGAACGGCATAATGGCAGAACTGGAGCTGAAATCACGGAGCAGCCGGGAGAGCTTAAATAAGGATACCGATGGCCAGGAGAAGATGGAGGGTAGGTGCACCGCAACAGCACGTCACACACTGACACATCCATGCATTCTGTAGCCTAGCCCAGACAACACATGGTGCAGAGTTGCATCAGTCGATTATAGACTGCTGCATGGTCTCGTGCAGCAATGTATTCAAGTGTTTATTAAAGATTGTATATGTGTTTGTTTATGCACAGTTATCAGGCTATTACAAAGGCAGGTGGTATGGGGATTAGATGCTCTAAAAAAATAGTGGTTCTTCAAATGAAACTGTTTAGGAACCCTATAAGTTCTCTGAAGAACCCTTTGAAAGGAAGCCTTACCATAACCCAAATAATGTATCATTCATGCCTAAACCTAACGTAACTATAAAACCTAAGCTTATATCTAACCTGTAATGCCTAAAACTAACCTGACTTCTAACACAAACACCAGTTTTAAGGTTTAGTCTAAACCTACAGTAACTATTATGCTGGAAATGGCCTTTTTCCTTGTGGGGACTGACAAAAAACGTTCTGGGGAACAAATTGTCTGGTTTTACTGTCTTAATGAGGATTTTACTGTCTTTATGAGGATTCAGCAAACCAAGAATCACACGCACCCAATTACAATCTACTCAACAAATCTTTTCTTGTATTATAAAGGTTAATGATCAAGTCTGTCTTAGTAGGCAGGTTGGAAGATGCCCTGAGAGGTAATAGTTATGAACCATATATTTTCAGTGTCTGTCCAAGAGCTAACTTCTGAAATAACTCATCACACTCTTCTTTGTCCTCTTCCCCACATCTCCACTCTGTTTCCCCACTCCTCTTCCACCCTGCCCACTTCATGTCACGTCCCACCAGCAGCTGAGATGGTTCCAGACAACACAAGCAAGCCTCCATCCAAGCCTGCATCTACTTCATCCCTCACCCCTCCTGCTGCCAATGCCACAGAAACCCTCACCCCTTCGGCAGCCGCCCCCAAGGCAACCCTCACCCCTACTGCTGCCGACGACACGGCCACCCTCCCCCCTACTGCCGCCGACACCACGGCAGCCCTCCCCCCTACTGCCGCCGACGACACGGCAGCCCTCCCCCCTACTGCCGCCGACGACACGGCAACCCTCACCCCTACTGCCGCCGACACCACGGCAACACTCACGCCTACTGCCGCCGACGACACGGCAACCCTCACCCCTACTGCCGCTGACACCACGGCAACACTCACCCCTACGGCCGCCGACGACATGGCCACCCTCACCCCTACTGTCGCTGACACCATGGCAACACTCACCCCTACGGCCGCCGACACCGTGGCAACCCTCACCCCCACCCCCGAGGCCCCCACCCCAGCCAAGGCAGCGGGCAGTAAGATTGAGCTCAAGCGCAGCATCACACTGTTTAACGGCGTGGGCATGATCATCGGCACCATCATCGGCTCCGGCATCTTCATCACGCCCACCGGGGTGGTCAAGGAAGCCGGCTCGGCCGGCCTGTCACTGGTGGTGTGGGCCGTGTGCGGCGTGGTGTCCACCATGGGCGCACTGTGCTACGCCGAGCTGGGCACCACCATCACCAAGTCGGGCGGAGACTATACCTACATTCTGGAGGTGCACGTCCGTGCGTGTTTGCCTGTGTGTGATATCTGGGGAGGGGACGTACAAAAGCTTAATGGACTGTTAACGTTTTCCATATTGTGTTCTAGGTGTATGGAGAGCTGGCAGCCTTCCTCAAGCTCTGGGTGGAGATGCTCATTATCAGGCCGTCCTCCCAGTATGTGGTGTCGCTGGTGTTTGCCACCTACCTGCTCAAGCCCCTCTACCCAAACTGCAGTGTGCCTGACAGTGCTGCAAAGCTCATCGCTTGCCTTTGCCTCAGTATGTATAACCAGCAATACAACCAGAATGGATTGGCCTGAACACTTCCGACAGGAAGTACAGTACAACTGGTCTATTTTTTGTGAAATGTACTAATACTGAATACATAATGCATCACGTTTTCTCAGTCAGCTGTGTGAGAAAATATTTGTAATTGCTTCATCAGTATTCAGTAAATGATTATGTCTTTAATACACAGGTCTCCTTTTAGTCTGTTTTTAGGGTTTTAATTTCCTCCAGTGAACTTTAGTCTCTTCTGTATCTTTCTAAAATGACAAGTGGCATCTATAGAAATGTTCTCCCATGTGTTTTCCTCTTAGCGTTGTTGACCTTTGTGAACTGCATCAGCGTACGGGCCGCCACGAAGGTCCAGGACTTGTTCACGGCATCCAAACTCCTGGCACTGATCATCATCATTGTCTTTGGCTTTATTCAGATTGGAACAGGTAGGTTATGCCCAGTAGAGACATACAGTATCAATGGTTGACATGTTATGTTTTACTCACAATCTCCTCCTAGTGCATGTAATTAATATTTTGGTGTTTTTAGAATGTTCTTGTTACAGGTACATATCAGTTGATACAGACTGAAATCCATAAGCATACAACATATACAGAATAGATATACAGAATAGACGAAAACTCTGTTTTGGCTCCACTGGAAACACTGAAGGATAGGACATTGCACTTGAAAGGGTTTTAAGTGACATTCTGCTTGCCTGTACCTACGCGTCAGAGTTTTTTAGGTTGAGCTGTGATCTGCTTCCAAACTGTTTCTAACTGTACATGTGCGGACCAGATTAGGATCATCCATATCATATCGACTGAGTGTTAAAATTGCAGGAGATGAAATGGCCCAGAAGAATTTCTTGAGCTACACATGTTCTGCCTGTTCATAGCCATGCGGCGCAGGCAAGTCTAACACCAAGTTGGATTACGAGTTGTCTGCTGATAGCTTGGTCAATATAGTAAAAGGTCTTGAAGTCAGTGGGGATGGTAAGTGTTGTTATGGTACAGTTCTGTAGAAAAGATGACTGTTTTCTTATATACAGTCCAGGAGGCTTCAAAGTGTTTGTTTAAATGATCTTTCTGATATGTTTCTGAATTGTTTGGGGTTGATGTTGGGTGTTCTGTCCCTTCGTCCAGGTAGCAGCAAAGTCCGCAAGTTTTGACATTTGGGGTGTCTGCAAAATATTGTCTGGAACTGGTCGACTGATAGAGGGTGGGTCTTGGGAAGGGCATGATATGAGGTCTTTCCACTGTGAGGGGAATTCAGTTTTTTGGAGTTATGTATTGAGGATGTCACAAATGGGTTGACTCAACTCACAGACAAATTCTGTGGCATATTGTTTGGGCCAGGGGTGAAGTTGATACATGTCGGCAATGATTTTACCCAGTATCGCATTACCTCAGCTACCATCTACTGTAGCCATAATATGTCAGAATGACTGCTTGGATGGGCTTACTTGGCCCATTCTCTTTACAAACAGTGTTTGTGTCAAATCTGTTGAAGACCACAGTTACTAAGTTAATACAGATACTAAGTTAATTTCTGGCATTTATCATTTTGTTGAGCACAGAGGACAGTCAGCAGAGATCTGGCAAGGAAACTGGGAAGGTCTCAGGCACATAAAACCCTTTTTGTATATTTGTATAGCATACTGAAGGCTTATCTGTGATATAGCTACACCATCTGGACCCACCTAATGAATTCATATCAGGAAAGTGTAAAACATACTCTTCTATCCTAGTCACAATACAAGGCCACGTCAGCTACCATGGTGCTGCTCATAGGGTTGCCATGGCAACTAGGCGTTGAGCTTGTCGGCAGGGACCATGCCGTGCTCTTTAGATTCTGAGATGTAGAGAGAATGACTGAGGGGAAACTTGAAACTGTTGCCACCTGAAACTAAGAGGTCTCTGCTTTTTCAGTTTATTCTCACCAGAAACTCTGATGTAGATTAAAATGTTGAAGAGAGAAAGAGAGAGGAAAAGACTTATAATCTTATATTAAATGCAATTGAACCAGCTGAAGGCAAAACATACTGTACAGAAGCATTTTACTCCCCACGGTGCCACAGAACGGCCATGAAGATCATCATGGAGCTCAGCCACACAAACCATGTGCTGTCTGGTGCAGCTATCATCTAGCAGACAGAGAAGGTATCGAAGAATCATAACCAGAAATACAAAAGGCTTCTACCCCTACGTCGTTAGACTGTTAAACTAACTGCTGCACTTTGACCTGCACCATAGATTCCTTTTGTACACTAACACACATACTGCTAGTGATGGCCATTCAAGGCTTCATTAGCGTTATTTTAGCAGCAGGATATTATGCTGGCAGCACTCAGATTTTCTTTATCACAATAAAAGCCATCATTGAAATGTATAAGGCAATATAGTTAACAATCTAGTCTGTGAAAAAGAACAGACAAGAATAACATTGGAAGGGACATTAAACTTGAAATGTACAGACTGGTTTATTAACTATTTTGTGTGGCCAAAGAGCGCAGTTTTTTATTCAACTTAGCACCCAGTTCCAATCTAAGTGCCAATATGTAATAGAAAGTGTGGACTTTGTTGGATGTTAGTTACTTCAAACAGTTACACAAACATTTTACTTGACCCGTGATAACATTTACTATTATGTCTGTGCAACCAATTTTTCATTCACAGAGAAGAGCAGTAATAGGGGAATCAAATTTATGGTTTTATTTTTAATGCTTCTGTGTATAGAAGATCAACACTAAACCTTCCCAAGGTATTCTTAACTATTCTAGCACATGTTCTGTACATAAAAAAACAAGTCAGTATATTTGAAAATAGGTCTTTGCCAGTGGTCTAGACATTGTTATTCAATTCAATGGGCTTTATTGGCATGAAAGTTACAATTTTGAACAATGTTGCCAAAGCATTTTACAATGTAATAAGAAAAAGATTCATACAACGATTATTAAAATCATGTTTAAAATACAATTAAGAATTTAGTATGTGTGTGTGTGTGTATCTAAGTGTATGTTGTATGAGGATGAATATTTGTTTGTGTGTGTTTGTATGTACGGGATTACTCACTGTTCCTCAGGGTATGACAAATGTGCTCAAATCTGGCTGAAATATTTGCTATAGTTCCCTCTCCAAGAATTACTTTTAATTTAGTTTTGTCGTCCAATTCTTTAAAATTTGGTTTTAAATTATAGAATTTTTCAAAATATTTCTCTCTTATGGAGGTGTATTTATCACATTTCAGGAGAAAGTGCATCTCTGTCTCTACCTCAACTGTAGTACAGTGACCACATACCCTGGATTCTTTTGGTAACCAGGATTGTTCATGTCTCCCTCTTTCAATTGCAAGGGTGTGGTCACTGAGTCTGTACTTTGTAAGGACCTGTCTCTGCTTCACACCTTTGACAGTAAAAAGATAATCAGCCAATTCATAATCTCTGTTTAGGGTCCCGATAGCGACTTAGTTTGTTTTGCGTTTAACACTTCATTAATTAGAATGCCTATAGATTATCATTAATTAAAGAAATAGGTCAAATAAAATATTGATGTGTTTGCTGTTGTAAGCCTAACACTTATTTCATTTTATAACAACTGAGTCTTTGATGTAGGCATGGATGACCATTTAATAACTCAAAACAGCCTCATTGTTTGCTTGACAAACATGTATTCCAAAATGGACGACAGAGACCAAACCTTTCATTGGTATGCACTGTCATGCTTGTTCAGGGATGAGAGTAAGTGAAAGAGTGAGAGTGAGAAAAAGTGTGTATGTGAGAGAGAGAGACCAAGAGAGGGAAAGGGCGAGAGAGTAAGAGGAAAACAGAAAAAAAAAACAGTATACAAAATAACGCTTCACTGAGAATTCTTGCAATGGCCAGATGGTCAATTTTACCTAAAATGAACATGTAGACAAGAAAACATACATTACCCATTTTCTTTTTTACACAATTAAAAAGTCAATGCAGATAGCATTGCACATTTCTGACAAAGGCCTATAATCTATAGCTTTTCTTTGGACTGTATATTGTGTGCAGGCCGGGCCAACCCAATCAACTGAGGTGTTTGGAGTGTGCAGGCTGGGCCATTTCTTTTGGAAAATGTCACGTATATCATTCAATCATTGTTACACATAGCAGGTGTGGCTCAGGAAATTATATCAGGCCAAATCATTACAGCAAATGTAATTTTATTTCACCTCATATTGAAACATTTAGATTCTTCGGGTGATTTATTGCTCATATTCTCAGTTAGTTGTTCATTTGTGTCAGCCCCTTTTGACAATTAGCGACATCAGTGATGCTCACTTGTCTATGCTTAACCAGGTGATGTGCCATACCTCACTCCAGAACTGGCATTTGAAGGAAGCAAATGGGGAGTGGACAATATTGTGTTGGCTCTGTACAGTGGACTCTTTGCTTTTGGTGGCTGGTAAGGCCTTTGCAACACATTTTTGGTCATGTTTACACCAGAATTGTATTTGTATATGTATGTTGTCTATGATATGTTTTAATATAATATAATGCTATATGTTATATATATATATATCACTTTCTGTTTCCTCTCCTTTAGGAATTACCTAAACTACGTGACCGAGGAAATGATCAATCCTGAGAGGTGACTTACTTGTAATGAAGGATTTATTGGAGACTGTACAGTGTTAACACCCTGTACATACAGTTGCTAGTGAAGGTCTATGCATTGCTTTTACATTTCATTACTTTGAAATCTGATCTAAAAAGCGATGACATTTGACACTTTCCCCATAGGTCTACACAACATACCCTTAAGATTCAAAGTGAAAGACAAATTGAAGAAACATTCCCTAGATACTACCCCCCCCCCCCTAAAATACCAGTTAAAAATAATTTTTGGATTTAAATACCTTCCAGTCATTACATCATTTCATCTTAGTAGTTCAATCTCAAAATTGAAGTAAAACTCAGATCGTGTTAAGATTAGGACGTGCGGTTGAATCTGTAGGTTAGATACAGGAATAAAAAAATTGAGGGAATGGATTAAACATCTGAGCAAACGGATATTAATATAAATGAGGGAGTGGATTAAAACATGGAGAGAGTGGATGAAAACTTTTGAGGGAATGGATTAAAAAGTTGAAAGAATGGATTAAAAAGTTTAGGGAATGGATTAGCCAGGCTTTTTTTTACCATGACACCTAAGGGGCTCTGTACAACTCTAAGCATATTCATGGGTTTGGTCAAAATTGCTTGCCTACTTCAAGAGTCAAACAGCAGCAGTATCATTCTCACAGTCCTTAAGTTATAGGGGTAGTAGCACATTTAAATAAGAATGGCACACAACACGAGCACAGCACTCAATTTTGGCTCTAGTAAAGCACAGCAAACAGCACACTATACTGTGTGAATTGTCAAATACAACAAGTACTACATCAACATGAGCAAGCTAGCTAACTAGTTTTAGCAATGCTATCAAACATAACAAGATAGCTAAGGTCATTGCTTGAAGAATTGTTCCAAAAGCACCTGAACACAATCACAGTAGGACTTTTCAGTTGTTATTTCTGATGAGCATGGGTAGCCAGCCTATGATCACTTCTCAGTGATATAAGGGGAACTAAGAAAAAATCTTATAATGTTCTACTAGTGTATGTTTGCTAATGTTGTTGGCAAATGTGGGATTAACTTAATACAGCATTACAACATAAGGTCCATCATTACACACAAAGTCCATCCTTTCCAAAGTAATGAGCAGAATGTTAGTGTGTATCCCTTTTCTGTGTTTCAGAAATCTGCCCCTGTCCATCATTATCTCCATGCCCATTGTGACTGTGGTGTATGTACTGACCAACTTGGCCTACTTTACCACTATCCCACCAAGTGTGATGGTTGAATCTGAAGCAGTAGCTGTGGTAAGGATGTCTTTCTTCAAAGATTATTTGTGATAGCAGAAAATTATATATATAAATATTGATGGTATATTCTCGATTTCATTCACAATGTCTTGTCATTTGATGACAATCGAGAGGCTTAATAGAAATGGGAGTATTGAATGGTAATGCTTTGTCCACTACAGATCTTTGGGGAGTACCATCTTGGTGTGATGTCCTGGCTCATCCCTGTCTTTGTGGGCCTTTCCTGTTTTGGAGCTGTCAACGGAAGCCTGTTCACCTCTGCACGGTCTGTATCTAAGCATAATAATTTGAAACTTTTATTAAAGGTGTTTCTCATTGGATTTTGTTTTACACATTATTTATAGGGGCCGTAAGTAGAATTTATTCTCCATATAGCTCCTTAAAATATTGCAGCAACAGTTCACATCAAAACCCAACAAAGTAAAGTTATAATATAATAGTTTGTATTATTTGTTTCTCTATATATAGACATTGACAAAACTGAATATCCACCGAATGTCCATAATAAAATTAACTTGCATTATTGCTGCTAGTTTCACAAATTTACCAACTTTTTAAAAAGTTGTAAAAACTTTTTAAAGATTTTTCATAGGCTGTAATATGGCATAGTGATTTTTATTACACTCTTTGGTTCTTGTTTTATATTTCCAAAAGAAATTGAGTGAACTGTGCAGGATTTTTCATCCAGGAAAAAATCTCTATAATTTGTGAAATCTAGTGAATAAATGTTATGAAACACTGTTATTCTATTACTGCAGATATATTATGAACATTTTCAGATATTACAATACATTTTTGTAATATTACAAAAACATTTTACATATTGCCCTTTTCCGAAAAAGTCCTTAACACTGTATATCTGCCGAAAGGATTGTGTTTTACAGTATTACTCACCTGCCAGAGTTGTTACTGGCTGTAATTGTTGTCAAAATGAGAATGCTGTGTTGACTCTGTGGCTGGTCAAGCTGCCAATCTAGAAATTTTTGTAACTTCCTGGTTCCTAAAAATCTACTGAACAGAAAGTAGAGTCAAGCATTAATCTGAACTTCATTGCTCAAAAAAATGAAGGGAACACGTAATCATTGGAGTATTACACCATACTGGGTCCTCAGACCCATTGTCAGACCTTAGGCTGGTGCAGTGGGCCCTGGGTTCCTCCTGGTGCAGGACAATGCCCAGCCTCATGTGGCCAGAGTGTATAGGCAGTTCCTGGACGATGAAAGCATTGATGTCATTGACTGGCCCTCACATTCCCCAGATCTGAATCCAATTGAAAACCTCTGGGACGTTATGTATAGGTGCATCTGACGACACCAAGTAGCACCACAGACTATCCAGGAAATCACTGATGCCCTGATCCAGGTCTGGGAGGAGATCCCCCACGACACCATCCTCCACCTCATCAGTAAAATGCCCAGACATTGTTGGGAGTACATACAGGCACGTGGGGGCCATACACACTACTGAGTCACATTATGAGTTGCCGTGATGAAATTCACGCAAGTTGGAACAACCTGTGATTTCAGTTGTTTACTTTGAGATTCGTTGTGAGTTTGAATCCAGCCCTCAATGGGTTGGTGATTTTGGTTTCCACTGACCGTTGTTACGTCATTTAGTTCTCAAGGAATTACCCAATATACAGTAAAGATTTTGATCTTTCATATATTTCGTTCATCGAGACCCAATGCGTGATTTAAGTGTTCCCTTAATTTTTTTGGGCTGTGTATTTTATGGGGAGATTTCTTTTTCAAACATAAGCATAATATCTTGTGATTTATTTATTTCTTCTTCCATATGGAAGAATGTCCATGTGTAGTGCATTTAAAGCCTGGAGTTTGTATCAAAGTGCTGTTCAGCAATACGACATTTGATTTTGTTTTTCCCTTTTCTGCTCACACTGTAGATTGTTTTATGCTGGTGCCCGTGAGGGTCAGCTCCCCGCTGCACTGGGATTGGTCCACACAGATCTCTTCACCCCTGTACCTTCCCTTATTTTCACAGTGAGTACTGCCCTTACTACTTGAATCAGTCTAAACTGCTAGTGTCAGCCAGTTGAGAGTTTTTAATATCTGTATATGCATGATGAATCCTTTCCCCAATGATTCCTCTACCTGCAGTGTTTCCTGTCCATGCTGTATGCCCTGTCCAAGGACATCTTCTCAGTCATCAACCTGTTCAGCTTCTTCACCTGGCTGTGTGTGGGCATGGCCATCATGGGCCTGCTGTGGCTCCGCTGGACCAAGCCAGAGCTCCATAGACCCATCAAGGTACTCATACTCTAACCCACTGTTTAGGTTTGGATACACTTTCTAAGAAAATATTGAAATTTCTCATTTTTAAGAAAAGGTTAGATTTTAAATTGATTATTAAAACATGAAAGAGCTCATGTTTAGGTAGATTAATAGATGCATCATTACAATGACAGCAAAGTGTCTTCATTATGGCTGTACTCGGTTCTCCAAGTGCTCTTCGTGAATATGCCAAAAGGCTAAAATATGGTTTTGAAAATGAATTGATGCTGGTATATGGCAGCCCTATGTACCCCACTAATCAGTATAGATCCTAGACAGTATAGATCCTTTTTATCATAACTCTTCTGTCGTTACCACATTTCTACACTGGCTGGGGGCCATATAGTCCGGACCTGGCAGGATATAGATGCCTCTAGGCATCTCTGTGTTTTTGTTTCAGTCCCCAATCAGAGGCTGCTGGCCTGCGTTGCCTCTGATTGGGGACCCTATTTAAGTTGCTCCTTCTTGTCATGATGTTGTTGGTTAATGTTTGTCCATAGGACTCTGTTGGTGTGCCCTTTCTTTTGTTTTACTGGTGCAATAAATCTGCCTTTTGGCTCTTGATGCACAACCCTGCCTGCATTTACTTCCTCCATTGGTTTATGTATTAATTATACTGGTTGATATCAACTGCATGTGGTATGCACTGCAACACCAAAATACTGATTGTTATAATGTCAATGTTGTCTGTAAGTGAGGGGGCCAGTCATAAATATTTTTCAGGGCCTCAGGATCCCTGACGACAGCCCTGCATAAGGCTATCATAGTATGTATCAAAGCAGTTTGCCACTGATTTACAACCCCGTTTCCAAAAAATCCTGCGTAGTCTTTCACAGAGCGGTGAACCCCTCCCCATCTTTACTTCTGAAAGACTCATCCTCTCTGTGATGCTCTTTTTATACCCAATCATGTTACTGACCTGTTGCCAATTAACCTAATTTGTTGTGAGTTTGCATTACACAACTTTTCCAGTCTTTTGTTGCCTTTGTCCCAACTTTTTTGAAATGTGTTGCTGGCATCAAATTCAAAATGGGCATGTATTTTTACAAAAACAATAACATTTCTCTGTTTCAACATTTGATATGTTGTCTTTGTACTATTTTCAATTAAATATAGGGATAAATGATTTTCACATCACTGCATTCTGTTTTTATTTGCATTTTACACAGCGTCCCAACTTTTTTGGAAATGTTTTTGGGTTGTACGTCATCAACATTGAAAGTTTCTGTATAGTATCATTAATACGCAATTAATGCATATGCAGTTTCCCAATAATAAAGCACGTGAAGCATTTATAAACATACCTCACAAGATAACATGAACGCAACACAGAATATTTCAAAAGATTTTATAAAAATGTCCCAGTGACGCTGGCACAGAAACCAAATTAATCAATGAATCGCACACCCATTTATATCTGAAATATCTGTACAAATGTGATTATTTGAAGCTTTTCTCTTGCTCAGAGGATCTAATCCAGCAGTCTGTTGCTTAATAGTCAGATAATCTAACTGCTAGGCCACATACAGGTCATCGGGGAAAATCATGGACCCCTCAGAGAAATTTATTTTATTAAAAGATATAGGGACATACTCAGTTACACCTGCCTGGAGATGGTCATACAGCAAAGCTGACGTTCTACCTCAGCCGAATGATGCTTGAAGTGATATTTTGATTGATTCTGTTTTTCGGTGTAAATGGCCTGTAGTTTTATATGCTACTGTATGGTGATATTGTTGTATCTGTTTCCCTGTTAGATTTGGTTGGTGGTGCCCGTGGTGTTTGTACTGGGCTGTGTCTTCATGATCGTGGTATCCTTCTGGGCTGCTCCCTTTGAGTGCCTGATAGGCAGTGGGATAATCCTCACTGGCATCCCAGCCTATCTCCTGGGATACAAATGGAAGAAGCCCCATATTGTAAAGAAGATTCTAGGTGAGTTAATAATATCTCTGTTTGTTTTACTTGCTTAGTTTGAACTTGGGAGGGTAAAGTTTTTGTGAAGACAGGGAGAAGTGTGTCTGTAAAAAAAGGTTTTGCATTTTGATGTAAAGAAATAATATACATGTAATTCAGGCTTTTGTCCCATCTTTACTGTCCAGTAGTATTGACTTGGGCTACAAAGAAAACTAGCAAGACTGCAGCTTGCTCAAAACAGATAAATGTACAGACCAAATAACAACATGCATTCACCTTCAGAATGACTGCATCACTTCTTGTTTTATAAGTAATATGTCAGTGTTCATTTTTTTATTATTAACTCAAACCGATAAGTCAGTTGAGAACCAATTCTCATTTTCATTGACAACCTAAAGAAAATACATATATAAGGGAAAAGAACAAGGTTACCATTAGAATAGCATAGAGTGAGCTTAGGTAGGAGGGGGATCTGCCTAATATGGATCAGTAAATTAGTTGGTACCAGTGAGTCTGATGTTGTGTGAGATTTTTAGTGGCATGCTTTTACACTCTTGCCATAGTCGTGGACTGGCAGGACGGTCATTTTTACAAGGGTCTACTTGGCAGCATAAGTGATGGATACCTTTTTGCTGATCCAATTCCGGATTTGTAGGTGTCGACGATTGATTTTGTTGGCCGATACTTTGCCAGCATAGACATTACCAGAGCTGCCAATGCTTTCCTTCCACAAAACTTTGAATTCTGGTACACTGAAGCATATGATTGGATGCATGTTTCAAAGAAATGCACCTCAGTTATTCAAGGGAAACAGATTGACGGCAGAAAAGTGAGAGAGATCATGTAATTTCTCTGCAGAGTTCGTAAAAAAATAAAAACAATGTTGCTGTTTTCTTGTGCAATTTTCTCAACAAAATGCTGTTCCTCCACATACAATTGCAATATTCTGCCTATTTAATCTACACTTAGTGGAACAATTGTACTTCTTGGCAATGGGCTAATATGTAGAGGTATAAGTGTCTTTGTCAGCAACAAGACTTGTTATGCCTGATACTTATTTCATTATTCCCATCCCAATTTTGCCAGTGTAAGATTTAAATATGAATATGAAGTGCACTGTCAACAAGTGTATTGAACTGCATTATTTGGGTAAAACATACATTATACAAAAGAACAATCAGATGCTGGTGGCCGAGAGTTATTCATAATGACAGTAAGTAGTTTTCTGAATGGATACATTTTTCCCTTACTGTACATGAGCAGATTTTTTTGTGGGATACTTTACTTGAGTAATCATATTTTATTTTACTTAAGTACAGATTTTCAATACTCTAACCAACCCCAAACAAACCCATAACATAATGTTGCCACCACAATATCTTGTGGCATGAATTAAAAACAACTAGTTTGGGTCAAATCCAAAAAAGCACAATTCAGATTTAAACCCTAATTTTTTATCAAATGTTTAGATGCTAGCATAATGTTATGGGTATGATAGTCACCAATATTGACTGTACATTGTGTCTGGATCAAACTAAATAACAAAGGAGCAAAGCCCAGGTAAAGTTAGAAGAAAATCCACCAGTCTACTAACTCTTGTGTCAAATGCCTGAGTGTAGGCCTACAGTATGTAAGTGCTTTTTGTCAAGGCTACATTTGTGACTTCCATATGCTTGTATAAATCTTGCAAAACATCAATTGGTCCAAATTAAATATGGACATCAGAGGATTCATACTACCAGAAAAACATTAATGTAAAATGGCTGCTTTCTTTTTTCAGAGATATTTACTCTCTTCTGCCAAAAAATATTTATGTCCGTTCCTGAAGAGCGTGAAGAGAAGCCAACAACTGAAGTTGCCGAAGAAAGTGAAACAACAAAGGACAACTGAGTTCATTTTTTAGAACTTTACATTTACATTAATTGTTTTTCTAGTGTTCTGTAACTTGTGCAGAGTTTTTCAGTATGCATACTGTTATGCTCCACACTCTCATGCTGAAAGTTAATTCTCTGAAGACATTCGTTTGAGTAGATTTTTGATACGAAAGTCTATAAAACGCATTCACTATCCTTCTACAGTATAACCTTATGCTTCATATGCCCATTTACTGAAGCTGGCTACTTCTGGGAATGACAAAGCACAGGAGCTGAATGGTAGCCAGCTAGTTAAAAAAATATTTATTTTGTCATGACAGGTATATGGACAGTGTTATTTATGTATTGTTTGTAATGTTAGCTCCCCTAGCTAGTTAGCTTTCAATTGTCTGACAATGGGTATTCTAGGATGTACCTTATAAAACGTATTACCAAATGTTTTCGTTAATGTATCAAAAATAAATGGTAGTCAGGCGACACAGATATAAATGGGCAACTTTTGTAGATAACTTTGCCTTAATTCAGCACAAAACCAGCCACCATTGTTTTCAAGAAATATTACGTAATATTTAATGGAGTTGTGTCAAATTATGTAAATACTGGGAATATTTCTGTTGAAGCTTGCATTAATGTGTGGCTTGAAATCTGTACAAACAAAGTACACATCTGGGAACTGCACCACGTACTCTGTTTTGCAGACTTTGATATGGGCTTATACTCATGACCACTACATTCTCCAATTTTGTGCTCTGAGCATGTTAGTATGCATAATGAGAAACACAATTTGTAAATGAAGGGTTCATTCAGTCAGTGGATATATATTTTATTTTACTGTTTTGTCCCTTTGTACTCTCTCCATTAATTCAATTTAATCTTTTCCCCTTTCTAGTCCCGTAGTATGCTATAAGCCACCTCACCATTTTTTAATATATATATTTACACTGTATATATATATATATATATATATATATATA